>PQXK01000348.1:0-28011 GCA_004786245.1 Botrytis hyacinthi | reverse complement strand
CCCCCAGTTCAAGCAAGGGTGATGCTTTAACTTCCTTTTGCTATTCTCCTTCCTACTTGACCCTCGTGGACCACCTGTCGAACCTCTTCAAATACCTTTCTTCGACCTCATCATCTTCCTTCTAAATTTGAACATTCTTTCAACAGAAAGATTCTTTGCTGGGTCGCCGTTGGAGCCAACATTGTCATCACATTCATTCGTTCCTACTGTCATGTTACTTTCCCCTTCTGAACTTTTTACTTCGTCACAATAATTGGAAGATTGAATCTTTCCTTTCCTTTCATCGTTCAAAAAAGAAATTTCAATTCCTCAAATCGTTTGGTGAAACCTCAACTTTCCTTTTAGGACCATTTCACATCTAACGGGCATCCATTCGTTTCAAGCAAACATTAATTCGATATACCAAGACATTATACTGCAGCTTTCACCCATTTCCTGCTGTGATAGTCCAACTTGCAGCAAACCACGATAACCTGCATTTCATTCTCCTTTTCACCATCATTTCACAAAACCATACAGAAATAATCTACGCCTCAAACCCGCCTTCTTGAGTGAATCCGATTTATTCTTTCCCACACCATCTTGTGTCTACCTAAACTTTTCAACCGATTAGGCGGAGCGTTGCTCAACATATCTATTCTCGAATTTGACCTGGTCAAACAGGCACTCGGAAATCGCGTTACTGAAAATCTTTGAATTACTCAAATTATCCAATTCGCTGGAGAGTCATTGGTTTGTATGTTTTATTCATCCCATGTTCCTCCACAGACACACTGACGAATTTGCTCTTTAGTTACTCATCTCCAGACGGGCACTTTTCGAAACCTCGCGCATGGTTTTCTTCCGTTCCCAAACTTGAGATATTGCTGCCGGCGATTTAATTTTCGGCCCACATCCATCCTACCCTTCTGCGGAAAGTCTATCACATTTAAAACTGTTATTCGGGGTTAAGATGGTTCAATATGATACTTCACCATGGCCGGTGAGAGATGTGAGTAGTTTGTTCCCTATTCAGACTCATGTCTTCGCCCTTTTTCGCGATGGAGCTGTGAGGAGTAGTTCACTGACAATTTTGGTTCCAGATCGTCTATACCTCCATAGTGGGTTCAGTAATGCTTGCCGCATTCCTCGAGTGGTTTCTCTGGCTGGCAGCGTTCATGTATTGTCTGTTCAAGGTTTTCCAAAAGGCTGAGCACTGGTCCGTCCGGGTTTTGTCAATAATCGTGGCGATTGTCTTCTTTCTGTTGAGGTACGAAATATATTCAAGGATACATGTGTAGGCTTTGCTAATCGGAACATTCTACAGAGCGATTTATCTGCCCATTATGGTTGTCACGCTTCCTTTACCAGAAGGAGTCACTCAATATTTCCCAAAGGAAATGGTTACCTTCCTTCAATGGTTTGGATTCTGGTCGTTCGCAGCCCTTCTCACCATTCCGTGGCTCTTTTGCGTATATCAAATTGTAACAAATTCCTTGGGACGAAAGAAACGTATAAAGCAAGTGTTAGATGAGCACTCAGCACCAAAGGTTGTCATTGTCATGCCATGTTACAAGGAAGAACCAGATATTTTGGTGACGGCTATCGATTCAATTGTGGATTGTGACTACCCTCCTTCTTGCATTCACGTCTTTCTTTCCTTCGATGGCGATCAAGAGGATGAATTATACCTTAAGACGATTGAAGCACTAGGAGTTCCGTTATCCCTAGATTCCTACCCAAAGAGTATCGACGTGACCTACCGAACTGCCCGAATTACAGTCTCCCGATTTCCACACGGTGGAAAGCGTCACTGCCAGAAGGCCACATTCAAGTTGATCGACAAAGTTTATACCGAATATCTGAAGCGCAATGACAATCTGTTCATTCTTTTCATCGACTCCGACTGTATTTTGGATCGTGTTTGTCTCCAGAACTTCATGTACGACATGGAGTTGAGCCCTGGGAACACCAGAGATATGCTGGCAATGACAGGAGTTATCACTTCGACTACAAAGAAACACAGTCTCATTACTCTGCTCCAGGATATGGAATACATTCACGGCCAACTCTTTGAGCGAACAGTCGAGTCTGGTTGTGGTTCCGTCACGTGCTTGCCAGGAGCTTTAACGATGCTACGATTTTCTGCTTTTCGCCGTATGGCCAAGTACTATTTTGCTGACAAGGCTGAGCAATGCGATGATCTTTTTGACTACGGTAAATGTCATTTGGGAGAGGATCGATGGCTCACCCATCTTTTCATGATTGGAGCAAAGAAGAGATTTCAGATTCAAATGTGTACCTCTGCTTTCTGCAAGACCGAAGCTGTTCAAACTTACCAATCTTTGATTAAGCAGCGTCGTCGTTGGTTCTTGGGATTTATCACCAATGAAGTCTGTATGTTGACTGACATCAGAATCTGGAAGAGATATCCAATCTTGGCCGTTGTGCGATTTATGCAGAACACGATCCGAACAACAGCTCTACTATTCTTCATTATGGTACTTTCGATTGTCACAACTACAAAGAAGGTTCAAGATCTTCCAGTTGGATTTATTGGTATTTCACTCGGCCTTAATTGGTTGATGATGATCTATTTTGGTGCTAAACTCCGCCGATTCAAGATCTGGCTCTACCCATTAATGTTCATCATTAATCCTTTCTTTAATTGGTATTACATGGTTTATGGCATCTTCACTTGTGGACAACGAACTTGGGGTGGACCTCGAGCAGATGCTGGAGCCGCCGATTCGACCACAAGTCCACAACAAGTTATCGAAGCCGCAGAGCAGGCTGGAGATGATCTCAATGTTATTCCAGAAACATTCAAACCCGCTGCCGAAGCTCGAAACAACCAAATTGTTCGCCGCCCAACGCTTCCTTTGTTGCCCCCCACTCGTCTCGAAGGTCGTTTCGCAGCTGCGGAGAGACTCCCAGGTGGATGGTATCAACATGTCAATGACTCCCTTACTAGCGTTGCTGTTGGACGCGTTGCGCCTTCTGGCCAAACCCCCACGGGATCCAGAGAATCTATCGATAGTTATGTGTCAGGGTTTACCGGTACAAACTCAGTGTATATGCCAAGACGAGTGGAGAGTATTATGGGAGAAGAGGATAGAAAGAAGTATGAGATTGCTCAAGCCAATCAAAAGGCACCAGCTGGAGCCTACTACAATCAGGTAAGCAACAAAAGTTCTGTGCAAATTGAATAGTGCTAACCATGTACTTAGGGATACGTATATGAAATTCCTGACGGGCCAGAGGCCAAGGGTAAATTTCACGATTCAGTGGAATCTCTTGCGTCCCTGGATGGAACGACATCAAATTCTTTGACAGTTCCCCAAGCATCCTCATACCGAAATGGACGAAGTCCTCTGGGTCGTTTGTCTTTGATTCGTTCCAATTCGAGGGATGACCCAATTGAGATGGAAGATCAACGATCGGATAGAGATCAACATTCTGACGGTTCCAACTCTCCCGAACCGAAACCAAAACGTTGAGAAGAGCCTTAGGTGAAGATAGGGTTTTGACATTCTGGAAGGGAAATGGGGTCAATCGGATTGGACCCAGAGAGCCTGTAAGAAGGTTCATCGGCTGAAAAGTTCTACGGAACAAGCACAGAGGGTATGCAGATGCCATGTTATGTGAATTTCTTGGGCGTTACGAAGGGCATTCATATAACATGGCATCTGCATATTGCATCTTGCATTTTGATGGTTTTTTACACACCATATTGAAATGGGCATAGCGCGGCGTACATACAACCATACCAGACCACGAGCATAGAAAGGCATGTGGAGGAATTTTGCATCATAGAGGCCAGAGAAGCATGACTTTTGGCAGGAGTTGTAATTATTGATAAAAGGAAACCGAAGAGAGAGTTACAGTAGAATAATTCGAATAAAGTAAACAAGCCTTCTGTCATGTCTACGTTTTGAATCTAAGCCCTAAATTTGGAGATTTGTTTGGAATTGACAAATAGCCTTATTTATACAGGATGTGGATTCCAAGAAATCATCATCATTATTGTGACTAGACATGTGAATACATCATACGTTTATTAATGCCAATGCCTATAATGGTCCCAATGAAACTTGATACCTAACATTTATTATTTTTGTGACACAGAATAGGGCGAAACTCCTTATGATGTGGTTTCTGATTCTCTTTGGGCTCTTTGATCAAAATTTGCCAACACAACATTTTCCCTTCCCCCACCAAACAGACGTCACTTTACCAACAAAGTGGCTCAAAGTGGCTCCTACTCCTGCCAGGGTTGTGCTTGGTGGCTCACCCATTTTCTTCCCCTTACGAAGTAGGTTCCGTTTGTTTTCGCCTTATCGCCCGCTTTATCAATTCCAAGGTTGTCAGATCATATCACGTGATGAAGAGGGGTGAACGAAGATAGTAGAAAGTGGGAGAACGATTGGAATTGTTTGGGGGGGAGGAGGGAGGGGTTTGTAGCTTGATTTGTTGAGAGGGGAGGGAAACCATTTATATATCTGGGTAGGTACGAGTAGATACAGATATATTCGTAAATAATCTATGTCAACATCGAAAGGAAGAGGGAAGAAAGAATATATAATATTGAATGTACACCTATCTAGTATTGTTTATTGCTATGGATATTTATGTTTATATTTATGTTTACCTATAAATATATAACTAGTTAACTTATATAAAATATAATGTCACCCAAGATCTTACGCAAGAACAAGGCTGTCTCTTATTATTATATGTAAATAGCCGTGTATGGTGTATGGTGTATGGCAAATTCCCTGATGTAATCAAGTGAATTGGTCGAGAAAGATCGAGAAGTTTCTTCGTTAAGCTGAAAGCGCTTGTAGTGTAAAAGTAGTGTGGTGTGTGTGTGTGTAGACAACGGGACCGCGCCTTCGCCAGATTAGACTGAAAAATTAAAATTTCTGAGAACCCCTTCTATTTCGTACTTTGTCCAAAACCAAAAACCAACTTGAGGATTTGATTATCAACAAGAACAACTTTCCCATATTCCTCCCCCAAAAAGTTTTTATCTTTTTCTCTTTAGACTTTTCAAAAAGGAATCCCAATTTTTTAGATATCCTTTCTTCCCTTATCTGCAGAAGATTCTTCTTCTTCTTACCTTTTCATACCCCCATTTACTTTTAAGCGCAAAGACAACAACTCAAACTCAATATGTCTGGTAGGTGATCAGTACTTTACCCAGTTGTGCTCTTGGATCAGGACTTTGATGCTAACTATCATGGTGTTATAGTCGTCGGTGTAGATTTCGGTACGCTTAACACAGTCATCGCGGTCGCAAGAAACCGTGGTGTCGATGTTGTATGTATTTTCACACTCTGGGATGGGTTTTCCCTTTGGTGGGGGTAGTTTATGCTGACTATTTTTTGCGCAGATCACAAACGAAGTTTCGAATCGTGCAACTCCGTAAGTTATCTTGATTCCACGTCATTTGAAATACTTCTAACATCTCTGCTATCCAGTTCCCTTGTAGGATTCGGACCCAAAGCCAGATACCTCGGTGAACCAGCAAAGACACAAGAAATCTCCAACCTTAAGAACACTGTTGGATCCCTCAAGAGATTGGCAGGTAGATCGTTAAAGGATCCAGATGTCGCTTTAGAACAAGATTATGTCTCGGCTCCTCTCGTCGACCTCAACGGTCAAGTTGGTGCGGAAGTCACATATTTGGGCAAGAAGGAAAGATACACTGCCACTCAACTCGTGGCTATGTACCTGAGTAAGATCAAGCAAACAGCTTCTGTCGAGTTGAAGCTTCCAGTATCAGATATGGTCATGAGTGTACCAGCATGGTTCACCGATGTTCAACGTAGAAGTTTGATGGATGCTGCTGAGATTGCCGGTGTCAAGCTCCTCCGTTTAATGAACGATACCACCGCCGCTGCATTGGGCTGGGGTATTACCAAATTGGATCTCCCAAGTCCAGAGGAGAAGCCCCGTCGTGTGGCTTTCATCGACATTGGTCACTCCAACTATACCGTCTCGATTGTGGAATTCAGAAAGGGTGAACTCACCGTCAAGTCAACTGCTTACGATAGACATTTCGGTGGACGAGACTTCGACAAGGCTTTGGTTGAGCATTTCGCCGCAGAGTTCAAGGAGAAGTACAAGATCGATATCAAGACCAACCCTAAGGCTATGGTCCGTGTTGCCGCTGGTGCCGAGAAGTTGAAGAAGATCTTGTCCGCCAACGCCATGGCTCCTCTCAACATTGAATCTTTGATGAACGACGTTGATGTTAGCGCCATGTTGAAGCGTGAGGAACTTGAGACACTTGTTGAGCCACTTCTTAGCCGTGCCCATGTTCCTTTGGAGCAAGCTTTGGCCGATGCCGGATTGAAGGCTGAGGATATCGACATTATCGAACTTGTTGGTGGTTGCACACGTGTCCCAGCTCTTAAGGAGCGCATCCAACAATTCTTTGGAAAGAACCTTTCCTTCACCCTCAACCAAGATGAGGCTATCGCGAGAGGATGTGCTTTCAGCTGCGCCATTCTCTCCCCAGTTTTCCGTGTCCGCGACTTCGCCATTCACGATATCGTTAACTACCCAATCGAATTCACATGGGAAAAATCCCCAGATATTCCAGATGAAGATACCAGCCTCACCGTTTTCAACAGAGGTGGAATTATGCCTTCAACCAAGATCCTTACTTTCTACAGAAAGGAACCATTTAACTTAGAGGCCAAATATGCCAAGCCAGAATTACTCCCCGGCACAATGAACCCATGGATTGGAAGATTTACCGTGAAAAACGTCAAGGCCGACTCAAAGGATGACTTCATGATCTGTAAATTGAAGGCACGTCTCAATTTACACGGTATCTTGAACGTTGAGCAGGGTTACTACGTTGAGGATATGGAGGTTGAGGAGCCAATTCCAGAGAAGGATGGTGAGAAGAAGGATGATGTGAGTAACCAAATTTCTGATAATATTCAACCCTATTCCGAAAACGAGCGTATCGCAAAACGTCCCCGTTTACAGGGACATGATAAACTAACACACACCACCAAGGCTATGGACACCGATGATAAACCAAAGACCAGAAAGGTTAAGAAGCAAGTCCGAAAGGGTGATCTTCCAATCGTTTCTGGTACCGCTTCCCTCGACACCGCCGCCATTGCCACTGCTTCTGAACAAGAAAACACCATGAACATGGAAGACAAATTGGTCGCCGATACCGAAGAGAAGAAGAACGAGCTCGAGACTTACATCTACGAAATGAGAAGCAAGATCGACGATCAATATGCCGAGTTTGCAAGTGATGAGGAGAAGGAGAAGTTGAAGGCTAAGCTTGAGGCTAGCGAGGTTAGTTTTAATTTGCTTATGCTAGGAATTAGTCATACTAACTACGAAATAGGACTGGCTCTACGATGAAGGTGAAGACGCATCCAAGGCTGTCTACGTATCAAAGATGGATGATATCCGCATGGTAGCAGGACCAATTGCTCAACGCTACTTTGACAAGGTCGAAGCTGAGCGTGAGGAAGTAAGGAAACAAGAAGAGGCTGAGTTACAGAGGAAGAGAGATATGGCCGAAGCTGCTAAACAAGCTGCGATGGCCATGGAGGCAGCAGAGAGTGGAGGAAACGGTGATGAAGTCATGACAGATGCTGAAAAGGTTGAGCCAGAGGTTGAGGAGAAGTAAACTAAAAATATATGATGTGAAAGGCGAGGGAGTTGGGTGGAAATAAATAGAATAGGCATGACGTACGTTGTGGTACAACTGCGAAGCTACGAATGATCTTATAGAATGAATGGATGTTATGAATATGAATACGATAAATGGAGTTTAATGGAGTGGAGTGATGTGTAATATGATGTGTTGTTTAAAGATATGGGGAGTATAGGGTCTAGAGAGAGGGGAAACAGGAAAGGTGAAGAAGGGCGGCATACGAGAATATGTGTTTATTAGATTGTTAATAGATGTTTATATTTTGTTCCATCAACAAGTTAATATCTACTTATATACTGCTCCAAGATTTAAATTCCAAGGTTGTTTGATATAACGGAAGGGAAGTCAAGTCAAGTCAAATCGGAAAGCCAGGGAAGCCTTCATTCAGAATTGCAATGAATCGATTACTTGAGGTTACAGTAAATCAGAAGAAGAAGAAAAAAGTAAATTGAGAAAAAAGAGTCGTTAGTTGTTAGTCAGCTGGATGGTTTTTAGATAGACCCCGGTGTAATTGTTACATATCGATGCATCATATACATGCATATACACATCCATATACATATATCACATATATCACATAAAGACGTTGGAATTCTACATGAAATCATGCGATGCGGTATGAGATGAGATGAGATGAGATGGGATGGGATGGGATGGGATGGGATGATGTGCTTCTCAACTGATCGTGAGTGATATATGCTGAATTGAATATATCCATCCATTCCCATTGGCATTCGCATTGGTAATCTCTCTCTGGATATTCCATGTTCCTCTAGTCGGGTTAAAGAAGAGTACGGATCGAGATAGTGAGGATGGAATGAACATATGCATGCATGTAAAGAATGTAAGACTGTCGATGAGAACAGAGGAGGTAGGGAAGATAAGGCAAGGTAAGCAAGTGCAAAGAAGAGTGAATGAACAAAAAATGAGATTGGCCACCAAATTCTCTAATCTTCATCACGGTACGATCCTTCCGCCAATCTATCTAGGTACCTCACTTCTCATGTGCCATGCATCAACTCCACGCCCATCCATCCTGGTCACCAGAGTGAATGGTAAACTTCATCTCTCGGATCCTCAAAAGAGCCACATCTGCATCCTCCATCTCCACTACCTTTGCCGCTTCTTTGGGGTTAGCTAGCACCTTGACAAACGTCAACTCATCATCCATTATCGGAATTGGTTATTTGCTGATGCATCGAGTCTCGGTCGACAGTGGGCCACGTTGAATCATACCCCTAATGAATGAACACCCGAAGAAGAGGCATCCACAGACTGCGGTGACCTTCATATCGAGTGGGCAGAGAAGAAGTGTATACTTATATGTTCGCGAACTCAATCCCAAAATCAAAGTTCGGGTTTGAAATGCGAATATGATAACACCAAATTTTATCATGTCCTATTAAGCGATCCCCGGATAAAGGGGAATATGTCAGCACTCGTCTATCCTTGTTGTTTTAGTAATGTTGGCAAGAAGAAATGAAAGCAAATTTTTTGAGTTGTCCTCTGTTCAAAGTAGAATACCAAATTGCCCAAATGAAAGCCAGATTATTATCTCGGGTGGAACTTCTTGGAAATACTTCCAGGCGTATCTCTCATTGGCAGATTCTCTTCCTTTGTGGGGGAACCTTTATCTTTTGGGCTACTTTCAGCAGTGAGGTTTGAATATGACTTGGAAACTTTTCGCGTAGATACTGAAGTTATCTCAACGTCCAACTCAGGAATATTCCGGGATTTACGATTCTCTTCTTTTAGGGCATTTCCTGGAGTTTGAATCTGAGAAGACTCTTTTGGGGGACCATACCAATCAACATCACTAAGCTGTAGTTTTCTTGACCTCTGTCCACTACGGTTACTACCAGATTTGTCAGATCTGGAGAACGTTGTAGAGGCATTTTTATCGAAACCTGAAGTGAAAGTGTGAATATTGGGATTAGGGAGTAAGGGTTGCAGTGCAGAGTCACCATCTTGTTCTTCGCCATCGTTCAGATCATAATTCAGAACTAGATTCTTGATGCGTTGTTGCTCCTCGCGCTCGGCAGCTTGTTGTGATTTCATGGCGATTGCGAAATTTGAGTCTGAAGGGAGGGCTACCGTTCGAGTCTAATAAGTGAATAGTTAGTGACAATTGCAGTATCTCATGGAGTTGAATTCTGACCTGTTGTCGATTACCACGCTTTGTCAAGAGTGAGAACGCCATTGTACCACTGGATGGACTGTTTTCTGAGGTATTCTCTTTGGGCAATTCGCTTGGGTTTGCAACTTCACGGTCTTTGCGTCTCATGGGAAGTGGAACATCGAAGGTTGCTTTTCGTTCGAATTTCCTGGAATCTAGACTCTCAGCCATCATTTTAGCATACTCACGTTCGAAGTCGGCTTCATCTTCGGGATCGATTTCTTCTTCCTGGCGAGTGACTTTAAAGTTATCTTCTTCTGATTCGTTTCCTGTTGGTGATGTTAAGTTGTCGGTATTAGCATCGATTTCTGTTTCTTCTTCCGAATCGAGGGAAACATCGTCGCCATCTCCTTCCGGAATGCCTGCGTCTCCTTCATCTGATGATGCCTCACTGTCAGGCTCTTCTGGTTCAGCAACCTTCTCGATGCCAGCAGTCTTTTGATCCTGGGCCATGGCCAATTGGAACGCACGACTAGCCTCTTCTATGTTTGAAGCAAGCTTCCACTGAGGTCTTGTGGCCGCGTAAACATCACTGACGATGAATTCAATGTCCATGGGTAGAGGGTCTTTCGTATAAATGTAGTACTACACAGGTTAGCATGGCAGCAATAATGGGATTGTAATATAGCATACCTGGAAAAATGACAAGAAGTAATCAAGTTTCTTCCCCGCCGCACCACGACTAAAGAAAACTCCGCAGCTTTCTAACAAAATCGCTACAAGACGAATCCTGAAAAAGTCATCAGGCATATCGAAAGGATTGATGCGACCAGGGACAGGCGGTCCACCTAAATATATTAGCATGCTGCAAATTCTTGAAATGCTGCAGTTTTAACTTACCATGACCAAATGTCAAAATACGGTACATTGTGTCAAATATTACAGGATGATCCACCATTCGAAAATTGTACAGTTCTCCAAGGTACTTGGCTTCTGCAATCCGACGTTGATTGAATTTAAAATCATTTTGCTCCAAACCAACAATAATGTATTCCAACACATTATCAATGACTGTGATTACAAACCCTTGGTGATAACGGAATAGAGCACTTGTAACAATTGCCAAAAGATAAATGTTACCATACTTCACTTTGCCGGGTTTTGAAAGAACTTTTTCGAGAATAGTGACAACCTTTGATTGAATGTTAGCAAATCCTCATTAAAGTTTGAAGATATTCATACCTCTGATTCTTCCCAGTGAAGTCTTCGAATCGATCTGATAATTCTAGCATAATTCCGTGTAGTCATATCAGAATAGACAAGCTTGCGAATGAACAAGTCAATTGGAGTTCTCTCCTTTTGCTGGATTGTTGGCCGTAGAGGTGGGTCTACATAGTAAACGGCATTTTCGATCAGCATCCGCTCCTGTTGGCCAATATGTTGGACCGACTTCTTGCGTTTAAGTGTTTCCAAGAAGGATGTCATTCGAGGGGACATATCTGGATTGCGAAGTAAGTATCGACCACAGTTTTCTAGCAAATTACATATGATCTCAATATTCATCCGTGAGAAGTCGTCAAGACTGACTTTCAAGCAATGGAATATAACATGCTCAGGAACGACGCCGAACTTGGTCAGCTCAGCTAAGTAGCGGATGTTTCCTAGTCGGGCTTGGCCTAGGAATTCTTTTTCCTTGCGACGTTGAAGGCTACGGAATTCTTGATCAAGGTGGTCAACCAAGCCTTTTGTAATGTCAGGCATGTACTTTCCCAATGTTGCTACTAGTCTTGAGTATGACGGCAGAAGATCACTGCGACCCTTAGGAACCTCTTGCACAGCTTTGATCAAACGATTGCGAGAAGCTTTGGAGTTCAAGAAACAGAAATCAATAGCAGCCTCGTCAATCAAATCTTTGTTTGTAAGATCAGGGAGCCTAGCAAGTAATGCATCGACCTGGGCACCAATGGTTTTGTTGGCAATGGCTGTGGATTGATCATCATCTGTGGTCTTCGCTGTTGGCGCAGTAGTCTCCGCGGGAATCGTCTCGGAAGTGTCGACTTTTTTGCCCACTTGCTCGTCCGTATCTGTTTTCTTCTTTTTACCATCTTCGAGAAGCATACCCGGGACCTTTCCTTTAAGATCTACCAGATTTTCGTAGAATCTCCGCTCATCTTCGTCCTCCCAGATACCTGCACCCTCACCTTCCCCTCTCAGATAATCGCCAGCCTTCACAAGCCCAATGCCTCCGTTGCCCAAGGCCGAAGAATCATCCGAGTCTTTAAGATCTGGCATTTCTGCGCCAATGGATTCTGCGAGGACTTGAGCGTTCGATACAAGTCGTTCTTGCGCTTTAAGAGCCTTCTCGTAATTTGCCTGGCGATCCTCAAATAATTGGCCAGATTTGACATATGCTTCCGAGTCTTTGCGGGCCTGTTTAGCAATAGCCTTCTGATCTCGAATGATGTGTGCCTTGACATCTTCAAAATAGCGATTGAGAATGTTGCGGAAACGCTCCTGGAGTTCAGGTGAAGCAAGAGGGGCATCTTCGGTCGAGTCCACTAAGGGTGACGTCACTTCCACCGAATCGTTCTCGTCGCCATCCTCATTCTCACCTTCACCTTCGGTGGCATCAAGAGTCACATTCGTGGTCCCGTCTTCCTCTACAGTTTTTCTCCCCTCGTATCCAGCTTCTCTGACACCGAGTATGTCCCAACCAAATGCCTTTACAAAGATTACCAGCAAGGGCAAGTTCGCATGATCCCTATCATGGCCCAGAAGATCCTTGAGAACTTCGAGAGGAAATGGTTCCGCACCGCCCCCCTTTCCAACTCCGTTTGGTTTCGCTTTAGTATCTGGTGCCTTGTTCGACGATCCTGAAAGCGATTCCTTGCCGTGAGATGCGTCATCTGGCCGAGCGACATCGTCCAACGTTCTCAAAACTCCCACAAGCCACAACTCGGTGACAACTCTCAAAAGTACTCTCTGTCGTACAATTCGCTCCTTTTCTTCCTTCTCCCGGGCTTCGGCTGCGAGACTCTTCAATAATGACTTTTCGGGTGTAGCCAATCCTTTTCCTACCAACCATCCTAGAAACTCTGTAAATTCTGCCGGCCCAAAACGCTGATGTAATGCGCTGACAATTTCTACACCAGCCTCAACCTCTCCCGGCGACTTAAGTCTGCAAAGCCCTTCATAACAAGCTGATATAATTTCCGAGAGATATTTGTGTAGGCTGAGGGTTCGAATCTCTTGTAGGAAGGTGCTAAGGGTCGCAGCTGAAATTGCGGTTCGAAGGCGCTTGATAAAGGCTGTATTCTTCTTGAGTGATGAGTCTAGTGACTTGTTCACGGCATAAATGTCTGTATCCAACGTTAGACAGAATGGCTTATGAGTTGTTCGCATATCAAACCAACCTTTCTCGCCATTCCAAGCGCGAGTGTTCAAGTCGCGCAGTTCGCCTTCAAATCAATTTTCACGTCAGCCTCCATGTCTGCACATCGTAGGGTAATATGCAAGTACTCACGCTTTCTCTTGCGATCCATGATGAGCCTATTCAGGCCGGATCTTTATGTTTTGAGGTGGGGGGTGCGATATGTGTTCCTTGCGCCCCACATCAGGGATTTTGTAAGAAAGACCAAAGGTAGTATGACTTCACAGAAGCAGGCAGATGCATCTGGATATGAAGGTTCAGTTTTGGGGGAGATTATTTCCCTTTGAATTGATTATCCAGCACCCGTTTATGTAGGTTGAGAGAAATTAGAAGTTGAGTCGAAAGACGGGTTGTGAGAAAGTTTCCCTATAAATTGTGGAATTGAGGAATCACAATAGAGAATATTAAAGGTAGCCCGTGCGAGCCTTGTCCCTTGCCTTACACGAATATACTACTAGCATGCTACTGTACTACTACTGCTCGAATGAAGGGATTGGGATCGAACTAACAAATCTACTACTGTTATCGATTAGCCTTTTGTAACTCAAGATCCATCATGATCAATATATTGAGATTGAGATATCTCAATCAACAAATCAAATAACAAAATCTCACAATTGGAATGCATGTATGTCACCATAGTAGATGATTCCTATACCTATGGTGGATAGGATTCATTGTCTGCTTTCTTGTTTTGTTTGTCAGTCAATCACTACCATTATATGTGATAAAGCCAGTGAATTGGTATGGTGAGGGTACGTAGATTTAGCCGTCTTGTCCTGCATGAGAATAGTTGCGTCTATACACCCATATACAATGATTGCATGTCATGCTAATAAGCCAGTTGAGTATACATCTTTCCTTACTTGTCAGTCTTGGTACATGATAGCTTTAGTGTGCTCACAATACCGTCATCTCATGTAGGTAATCAATCAGCAAGAATACAATATTGCCCACTTATTCTCATTGCCAAGAGTCTGAGAATGCATTTATTGACTATCCGGTATATTGACTCCATTTGTCTCACATTGCTTTCATTCAAACATGAATGAACCTTCACACAACTAAGAGCCAAAGCTTGTGCACCCTCTCTCCAAATTTTCATAGGAAAGATTGATCTCAAACTCCCCTAAGTCAGAAGCCACAAGAATACCAACCAGTACATTGGTTGGCCTCACAGGTCCATGTTCATTAAAGGAGGGATCAAACAGCAAAGGAGAGTGTCTAGAGATCTTTCATCGAAGCCTGACAGAAGTGATAGAGCACTCAAACTTCCATGCTGGAGATTTGCACGCTGAGTGGACCTTTGAGTCTTTGCTACAGCTAGTCGATGATGCGAAAGGACATCCCTCTTCCAAAAATGTAGCAAGATCCAGACAGCATTTCCTATTATATCGTTGACTTCAACGTTATGATCCACTTGCTACGATGTACTGGATTGCACGATGCGCATTTGTGATGCAATACTCTGAACCGTCTGAAAGTTTTGCTTTACTTCAGTAATTACCGTGAAGGTTTTATTTGGGTTGTCAGACTTTTGTGGTATTCCCATTCCATTCTGGAATACCACCCGTTTGTTCTACCGATAGTTGGATAAACGGGGGCTCGATCATCTCACTGCGAGTATCTAATATTCGTCATCTAATTTGATGGCCGTGGCAAACAGGAACAAGCTCAAATATCCAGCTTTGACCAGATGGATCTCGGGCAAGCTTTGGTGGTCATTGTTGCTATGATTCCTTCCCCCGATTCTGTCTATCTTGATACGAGTCCGAGTTGAGACATTTGCCTACATTGTGACTTGCATTTCTGGAGGCACAATAATATATGTGAGATAGCCTTACGGTCAAGAAGTTTTGACACTCCTAAAACAGAGGGTTTTCACGATAACAGTACGGACAAGTCGTTAATTACTTCCTTCTCGCATGCATGCTTGTGTATCCTGTTCTTCTCAAAACTCCAAAGTTGTTGATTTCGGTTTTAGGATCGTGAGCAAGCCATCGCTCTCAAGCAAACTGCGTTATTGTCTTGATACCTGGTTCAATATGAGGGATTTTGGTCATGGCCTGCGACATGAGTGTTGCATCTAAGGAAGACATGAATCGTGGGGATAACGGTGCTAATTGAAGGCTAGCGTCCGGCAGATACCCCGGGATATCTAGCTTCTTATCTTTTTCAAATCATTTCATGAAACAATCCAGAGAACCCCGAGTTAACAACCAAGCCATTACCAGCCAGATTTTCCAGTCAATTGGCGCAATAATCTGAAATCCTTCCTTATCATCAGTTCATGATATACACAAGCATGCCATTCATGCCTCGAAATCGGAAATACTTCGTTCCCGTCGCTATTAGTAACGGTTAGTGGCCGAATCTGGTGGACCAATCATATGTGACCATCATAGAGATAAGAAAAAAAGCACAAGTATGGTCCGCTCGGAGCCACGAAACGTATCTTATTCAAGCCCATGGCTACTGATGGGTATAGATATGGATACAGAGAAAGGTTTTCTTATCTTCTCTGCATAAAGATAAAGAGATATCCGCGGAAATCCTCAAAGATCGTACTTGGCTTCAGGATATGCAGCATTCGCCATATCGTGGCTTTTAGGAAAGTCATAGTTTGACGTTAGATGATACCCTCTGTAAATTTTGTGATTGATACACTCGTCTGGAGAATCTCCAGTGGGATTTCTGCCGTGGGACTTAATTGATTGAAATGATTTCAAATAATTGGTGCACACTGCGCTCCATTACTCCTTGTATCGATCTGGGTTTTACCTCTAGACTTCCTTGCATCATCACTTTCCATTAATGCTACCCGCGGAGAAATTTATATATTCACTGGCTTGAAACCCTCGTCGAATATTGTTTCCCTCATTTATCTAAGCGCAAGAGGATTTTACTGGGTCATTACCATCATATCCTACAAGCCCTTCAGTTGTAAGATTTTGCCAGCTTTTCTATCTTATTCTTCTGGTTTTGGTATCTTGAACGAAAAAGAGAATCTCAATGGCTAGTGCTCAATTCATGAATGAACACTCCTCCGAGGTTGATGCGGAGATGTCAAAGATAATTCCTCATTTGCCACAGACTCCACCAGATTCCAATGATAACAGTGCAGATGAGCTGGGTTCTTTATCAAGTCGACCTAGTTTAACCTCATTGTCATCACAGCGATACACTCTCCCACCTCCAACGAATCCACCGACGGATATTCTCAAGGAGGATTTGAAAACACCAGACAACCAAGTACCCCGGGACCCTCGACTTATTCGGCTGACTGGAATTCATCCCTTTAATGTCGAACCTCCATTGAGCGCTTTATATGACGAAGGATTTCTCACATCGCCTGAATTGTTCTATGTTCGGAATCATGGAGCGGTACCTCATGTTGAGGACTCATCAATATCCGACTGGGAATTTTCTGTCGAAGGACTGGTCAAAAAACCATTTACTCTCACACTCAAAGATCTTCTGAGAGAATATGAACAGATCACTGTACCTATCACACTTGTCTGCGCCGGGAATCGTCGTAAAGAACAGAATCAAGTCCGGAAATCCAAAGGTTTCTCGTGGGGAGCTGCAGGCGTGTCGACGGCATTATGGACAGGCGTACCAATGTACGAGCTGATTAAAAAGGCGATACCAATGAGAGGAGCAAAGTATGTCTGTATGGAGGGTGCCGATAAGCTTCCTAACGGTTACTATGGAACTTCCCTAAAGCTTAACTGGGTTATGGACCCAAATCGAGGAATTATGGTAGCCCACAAGATGAACGGAGAAATGCTTCGACCCGATCATGGCAAACCTTTACGAGCTGTTGTTCCCGGGCAAATTGGTGGCCGCAGTGTGAAATGGCTGAAAAAGATTATTGTTACCGCAGCTCCTAGCGATAACTGGTATCACATTTATGATAACCGAGTCCTTCCAACTATGATCAGCCCAGAGCAGAGTGCCAACGAACCTAAGTGGTGGACAGACGAGAGATATGCTATCTACGATCTGAGTACAAACAGTGCCACCGCATATCCAGAACATGAAGAGCGAATATCTTTAGTGAGCGAAAATCAAACATATCGTGCAAAGGGCTATGCGTATGGTGGTGGTGGACGACGCATTACTAGAGTCGAGGTAACACTTGACAAAGGAAAATCATGGGCGTTAGCTGATATACAATACCACGAAGACGATTATCGAGACCGTACCTACGAAAATGAAACGTTGTTCGGTGGTAAACTAGATATGGAATGGAGAGAAACATGCTTCACATGGTGTTTTTGGGAAGTTGATTTGGAGATCCAAGACCTCGCAATTTCAGGAGATATCATGGTAAGAGCCATGGACGAGAGTATGAATGTCCAACCGAGGGATATGTACTGGAGTGTGCTTGGAATGATGAACAACCCATGGTATCGAGTAACCATTACCAAAGAAGGCGATTATCTACGCTTCGAACATCCCACACAACCAGCACTTATACCAGGAGGATGGATGGAAAGAGTAAAAGCTGCTGGAGGGAATCTCGCCAATGGATTCTGGGGCGAGAAGATGGGCACTGAAGATGAATCTGTCGCCTTGGTCGAAGTCAAGCAGGAGATAAAAATGACAAAAGACGGCCTGAAACGTGAGATATCTATCGAGGAATTACGTCAACATGACAACGAAAAGGAGCCTTGGTTTGTGCTCAATGGCGAAGTCTACGACGGTGCCCCGTTCCTAGAAGGTCACCCAGGAGGCGCAACAAGTATTACTGGAGCCGCAGGCCAAGACTCCACCGACGAATTCATGGCCATCCATTCCGAAACGGCAAAAGCAATGATGTCCGCCTACCACATCGGTACCCTCTCCTCCTCAGCCCGCACCTCGCTCCTCAACCCCGAGCCCCTATCCTCCTCGTCCCAATCTCTCCGTCCCATCTTCCTCCAACCCAAAAGCTGGCAAAAAGCCATCCTCACCGCTAAAAAAGCTATCTCGAGCGATACGCGCATCTTTTCTTTTACTCTCGATCATCCAGAGCAAGTCATCGGGTTACCGGTCGGTCAACATCTCATGATGCGTTTACGAGATCCCGTTACCAGGGAAGCGATCATACGATCTTACACGCCTCTTTCGCTCGGAACCGACAAAGGAGTTTTAGAAATCTTGATCAAGATCTATGTGAAAAATGAAAAGGGACCAGGAGGAAAGATGACAATGGCTTTGGAAAGTATCCCTGTTGGACATGCAATTGATTTCAAAGGACCGATTGGAAAATTCGAGTACGTGTCGAAAGGGGAATGTGTAATTGGAGGTAAAAAGAGGAGGGTAAAGAGATTCGTGATGATTTGTGGAGGAAGTGGTGTGACGCCTATTTTCTCGGTGTTGAGAGCGGTGCTTAGTGAAGAGGAGACGGCAGACGGACCGAAATGTATAGTGTTGGATGGCAACAGGAGAGTGGAAGATATTCTCTGCAGAGAAGAATTGGATAGTTTGGTGAAGGGAAAGGAGGAGAGATGCAGATTAGTATATGCTTTGAGTCAGCCAACGGAGGAATGGAAAGGATTACGAGGGAGACTTGGAAAAGACGTTTTGGAGAAGGAAATCGGGAGGTTCGAGATGAGCGATGAGGAACATGGGTATAGGGATGGTGAACAATTGGTTTTGATCTGTGGACCTGAAGCCTTGGAGAAGAGTGTACATGGCATACTGTCGGATTTGGGATGGAGGGATCAGGATTTACTCTTCTTTTAAGCGTTTGAGGGATTGGGGGTGGGGTGGGTCGGATATGCTTGTATTTATTGCTAGGTATTGAACGTCTGAAATGATGGGAGGGAGGATGTTTGAATATGGTATCAATGGAGTATGATAATAAAATATGATTATAAATTAGATACCTGCCAGATGTATCGGTAAGTCTACTTGTGAGTACACGGATTAAACGGATACTTCTTAATTTTTGACATATCATCAACAAATTCATGTTCTGATACTTTATGAATCCCAAAATCCATTTTTTCAATGTCCAACTATCAATAAATCATCGGATCCATTCCCAAGATATACAAATCAACAGATTCATTTTTCAATGCTTTAATACTAAAAGCCATCTTTTCATCATTCAACCTTCATTGAAATCATTGAGATAATTCTTATGAGATACAAATCAACAAATCCATTCTTCAATGATTTGATATCAAAATCTATCTTTTCATTATTCGACTTTTCATAAATCATCGAAATCAATCTTGAAATTTATATATCAACAAATCCATTATTTATTGCTCTAATATCAGAATCTGTTTTTTTCATTACTCAACTTCCAATGAATCATTGAGACCATACCCGAGAAATATGAATCGATATCTCAAGAAATATTCCGAAGTTCATTTTTAAAGTATATCATCTGTCTGAACACGCACTAGTGATTCAAGTAAGAGAACATATCAAGATTTGAAAGTTTTATATATTTTTAAGGCTACCTAGCTAGCTCTTGTAACTATTTAGCTTCGGCTAATTATTGTGAACGCTCTATTTTGCAAATCTTACTAGCGAACCCCGCGTTGGCAACAATTATTAATCTAATTCCTGTATCTATCTACCGAAACCAAACCATCCCTTCTTCTGCTGTTGGTGCTGCTCCTGTAGTTCCTCTGGCTCTGTCTCCATCGCTTCTTCTTCTACAGCAGCCTTTTCTGCAGTTTTCTCGGTTGTTCTCCCAGGGTAATCAATATAGTTCCACGCCGAATCGAAGAATAGTGGTTTGACGGGTACAACTTCCATTCTTGGAGGATAGTTTACGATATTCTTGAGGTCAACAACCCCGTCGGCTGGGTACTCATGGAGACGTTCAACGAGAGGAGCTTGTCGTACGTTTTCATCGGCTGGTTGGGGAGTAGCAGAGGTAAAATCGTATATCTCGACCAAAGCCCGGTAGCGTTGAAGTTCGCAGTGGAGATAAGCGAGTAGGTTTTCGGTTTGAGAGGAAATGACAGTCAGATTAGGTGGACTATCTGCAGTGGTTGTGTCCATTGAAGACGAGAGCTTTGAGTGGGCAGCTGTGCACTTTTCTGCTGCGCGATTCAAGAGAGCTAATGAATTTCGCAGATTCTCAGAATTGGGTACGATTGCATGTGCGCGAGCTAGCATCAGGCATCTATTTTAGAGTCAGTTGTATGAATGGCAAATCAAAGCTATTAGAACTTACCTAAGAGCTTGGAAGTAGCTATATTTAGCATCCAGTTCTTCCATTAGCTCTGAGTCTGATGTAACACCGTGGAGCTCGCGAATAGACTCGATATCTTTCAAGATCCCATCATAGAGAACAACATTCGCTTGTAGGGGTGCAACCTTTCGCGAAGTGCCCGCTTCCCTTGGAACTATCCTATCAGCCTTCTTCCTGTATAGCTGTCGAGGTGGGTCAACATCTAGTCCATCTCCTTTCCCTAACATCGCTCTATTTCGTCCGACTCGCCAACTGATCATTTCATAGATATTTCTAGTCCGCGTAACGAACAAACTTTGCATTCGCTTATCGCTTTGTTCAACGCCCTCTGAAGCTAGCTCGTCAATAGCATGCTTTGTAGCGTCTACTGCCTCTTGACTAGCCATTAGAACATCATCATAAGCTAAGCCCATATCCTTACGACTGGATGAGGAAAGAGCGTTGGATATCTTCGGCGTAGCTGCCTTTACCGATCCAAGGGCAACAGCTATTGCTGCATCTTCCAGAACTACTGTCCGAGATCGCCAGACAATAGTTTTGATTGCCACATCTGATTCCAGACTTTCAACTTCTGATACTGCCGCTCCGTCTTTCAAAGAATCGAGGTCTAACTTTCCCAATTGCCTTGTCAACTCTTGATCCTCCAAAGGGAAATTCTGGCGGACAATGGCAGATATAGCTAATGTTCGAGGCAGTCCCATCTTATAAGCCGCATATCTTATGCTAGGATCAACGGGGTCGGTCAAAAGATCCTTGAAGATATCCGCGTTGGTCGCCTTAAAAAGTGCAGTGTATATGATCCAAACTTCTGAGTAGCTCTTCACACAAGATTCCCAACTTTCCTTCTCGAAATACCTCGCTCCGGCAAGAGAAGCAGCATATGCTCTAGCTTCCAATATATCGGCATCGTTCGCATTGGTGGTCGATTTATCGGACAGTAATCGACAAAGATGTTTGGCATATTTGACGCCTTTGTGAAGACGAGAATCGATGTGCGATCGGGTTGGACCGGTTAAGCCCTTTTTGCCGACCATGTGCATTTCTTTCATCATCATTGCGTTTGCGTAACATCTTTCGGCCAGGAGCAATTGAAAGTGAACAAATTCATGACTGCGACTGATGTCTTCCACAGTAATAGCTTTGCTGATGTACTTTGAGCGGCGTTTTGTCGCAATGTCAAGTTTTTTCCTCAGCGTCTGAATCTGTCTTGTAATTTCAGGTTGATAATGCTTGTAAGATGAATCGATTTGAATCTTCAGTCGTCTTTCGACAATAAATTTTGTGATATCCATCGTTCAAAGGGAGTTGAGAGGATAGTTGGGCGGATTGCGGGATTGTGGGGTTGTAGAAGAGGTACAGATCAGTTGTAGCTCGAAATTAAATCCTGGCAGAATGATTTGAGGGCAAGGAAAGCGGTAAGCAAAATACCGGGTTGCACCTCTTAATGCCTACCTACGCGGAAGGTGCTTTCAATAGTTCAATTAACTTACCTCCCTTGACATTTGATGTAAAATAGATCTTTTGATATGGTTCAGGGTAGTTAGAAGGTGATGATCGTCTCGGAGTCTTGAGATCTATATGATTTATTTGTGGTTGATTTATGATTCAATTGATTGAAGGCTTTTAGCAAAGTCGGTGATGTCTCAATGTCTGTTTTTTGACAGACTGTGACAGACTGTCAGTGAATGGGTCGAAAACATACATATCATCTCCTTGAGATAGGTAGATAAAATGAATAGTGGGAAAGAACAAACTGCTTGGAACTCCCGAGGTCATATCTCTCTCTCTTTCTATTCCAAGTAAGCTTTTCAAATCGATCCATTTTGAACTTTGAAGACTTTCATTATCAAATACCATTCGGAACGATGAAAATGGTGATATCATCACTATCGTTTTGGCTGACGGAGAATACTACCGAGACCACCCCTCCATACAAATACTGCTGGCTTACTTAAGCAATCGGAGCAAAAATAAATAATGATCCGACCCAGCTAAATTTATTGCCTACGTTGATATGTGAAGTTTTTGCCTCTTTTACCTTTATTAGACTTAATATCTCACTGAAACCACCATAGATTGACAGATTGACAAATTCCCAAGATCTCCTCCCTGTCATCTCAATTTCAGTCTCATTTTGACTGTGCAAAGCATGTTCTACGGTGAGTACAGAGCTTGTGTGTGATCTTTTTCACTTACAATATCGGCTGATATCGAGTTAGATTTTGATTTTCACGTTAGAGCCGCACACCGGTGACGATTAAACCTCTCTTCTACATATTCGTACACGATTTTTGTCTCTCTTGGTAGGGCATGCTCGAGCGCACGGCGGGATGTCTTGAAACAGGCAGTCTGCGGCGCCTTCTACCAGGACCAAAACACTTAGCCAAAAGTCGTCGCGCACTTCATTCGGGATTCTGGACCCACGGTGCAATTGAGCTTGAGTTCTCGCCATTATGGCAGCTCATGTTACAAGGATCTGATTCTATCGAGGGCTCGAACTCACGATCAGCCAACGATGGAACTGTGAGCGAAAATCCTGGCATCTTCTTGGACTTTCTCTATCCAGCCGGTACACTCAAATTCCTACGGCAATATCCAGGGTTGGGAGCTGATAGACAAGATGGAAAGAGGACCAGATTGGGTTTGAGAAGTCATGGCTATCGGCTTTACTCATCTTCTGCCAAGAAACCTTCGTTAGCATTGGTTCCGGTAGATGCAGAGACGAAAGAATCCACCGAGATTAAGAAGCGTCCTATTGTACATGAGGCGCCTGACGATGCGGCAACCATCGCAACTGTTCTAGGAATAACAACATCATCCCGATATGAAGAGGTATGGCGAAAATATCGGCGTCTGGAATTTGGGAGCTGGGCCGAGGAGCGAATTCGAATTCAAGTCTTAGAATATATGGCGGCTTCAAATCGGATAGTAGATGCGGAGAGGGCCACTTCATTATTCGAGCGATCTGATGAACGTCGAGAGAAACCAGAGATATACGAGATTGTGATTCGTACTTATTTGAGACTGCAGAATTTCTCGAGAGCGAATGAACTTTACCACTACTCCCTCGAAAAGTTCAACACAACGGCTGGAGGATCAGATATTATGTTACATCTCATGACAAATAATTTGTGGTCGCAAGCTTTCACTCTCTGGACAGAAGTGCAGCTGCACGAGAATCTTACCGGTCCACGTTATGATATGTTCAAAAGTTTACATCACATAGATGATCTTCCAAACAAAGCTTTACTTCTAGCAAAGTATGTCAACAAGTCACTCCGCCTTCCCTCGGAAGTGGAAACTCTACCATCTGAAGCCCTCACGAAATTTGCCACGGCAGTGATCACGTCAGCTCTATTAAGTGCCAAACACTTTTCATATGCTACATTCTGGCCTCTTCTAAGACATATTCAGGACTGGGGAACTGAGTCTGTTCCTCTTTATACACAGGCAACAAATATGTTACTGTCTCTTGGTCAGCCAAAAGCAGCAATCGTTCTATACAGACAGGCCCGTGTAAGCCCAATAAAGAATCTCTTACTTCCAAGATCCATGTTACAATCCGTACTGCAAATATTCTTCAAAAATCATGATTTGATTGGGGTCCAAGAAGTGTTTGCGGATATATTTCGCTTCAATCAGACTTTGGATCGCGCGTCGCTCAGGAGATGCATGGATGAATTTGCACGTCACGGAGATGCTGACACCGTTCATGCCTTGTTTGAACAATTTGCAGAAAAATATATGCGATTAGAAAGTGAATCTGCAACATCTCCTAATCCTCTGGCATCGGCCGACGATATGGCTCCTCTCTTACATGTTCACGCAAGGCGAGGAGAGCCCAAGATCGTCCTCGAGGTGTTCAAAAGTATCCGAAAGAAATATCGTCTTAAGCCGACCATAACATGTTGCAACATTCTCATCAGTGCTTACGCACAGGTTGGCCAAGTTGATGATGCCTTGGAGACTTTTGAGTCTACCGTCACAAAACGAAAACTTCAACCTGACGACTATACATTTGGAACACTGATGGGGATGTGTGCCTCACGTGGTGATCTTGAAAACACCATTGAGCTTTATCGAGTGTCTGCTACTTATGGAGTCGAGAAGAGTGCAGCTATGGTTAGCACTCTCGTAACTGCCTATTTGGCAGGTGATCGATTGGAAGAAGCTGAAACCATATGCGAAGAGGCTGTGAATTTAAAATTTTCGGATTCACGAACCCGCATGTGGAATTCTTTGCTTGTTGCTTGGGCGTTGCGTTATGACCTCGTCAACGTCAATCGAATCCTTCAAAGAATGTCTAAGCTTAATATAGAGCATGATGGTGATACTTATGCTGCTCTCATGCAAGCGCTGGCTATGGTAAAGCAACCCGAACGTGCCTGGCAAATTTTAGCAGAAGTTATGCCAGAAGCTGGTATACCTGCCACTAGTCTTCATTATGCGATTGTGATGGGGGGTTATCTTGCTGCTAAGCGCTACAAGGAAGTTTTTGTAATCCAAGATCGAATGCTTGAGCAAAAAAGGATAAAAACTGCAAGTACAAAATTCTTGGAATTAAGAGCTGCAATTCACGCAGCTAGGCTTACTTGGGGGGATCCACACGGTGCCATGGAGATTTTTGAACAAGTTGTCCAAACAATGAATCCCCGCGACATTAGCGACAAAGTCAGGAAAGGTATCCAGCACGAGCCACTTGACATCGCTTTTCCTACCACGTTCTTCGGGTATATTGTATTTGTGCTTTCCAAAAACATGGAGATAACATCCGCCAAGGATATGCATGAACGTTTCTTGAGATTGCTCCCAGCCGATAAAAAAGACACACAGCCAGGGAATGTTACCACTGCTTTGATGTCACTAAAACTTCAAGAGCTGGATTATAACGCCGTGGAAGATCTGTGGCAGCAATTCGTGTCCGATACCCGAAAGCGAGCTCAATCCCTTCGGCTTTCAAAATCACTTTCTCGTACCAATGATTCCGAAAAAGCAGGAGTGGTTGAAGGCGAGGCCGGCCATGCATCTGGAGAGGGCATCTTGGAGGATACTAAAGTTGACCTGCAAGAGAGCAAGGAGCCAATTAAGGCATCACATAGGCTTGCTCTAACAAAGGCCTTGCACTTCTATATGATGGCTCTTGTCAGGCAAGGGAAAATCAACGTCATGATACGGACTGTCAACGAGATTACGGATATGGGATTTCAATTAAGCAATCAGAATTGGAACGAATATATTCAACATCTTACCAAGTTTCGACATTTCAAACTAGCATTTAAGATATGCGAAACGGTCCTTATGGATCATTGGAAGGGATGGGCAAAGCTAAGATCTCTAACAAGCGAGAAAAACAGATTACCTTTGGAAATTAGGAGGAAGGGAAAGCTACTGACGTCTCTACGTCCAGAATACCGCACATTCTTGTACCTTACCAAAGGCTTTCTCAATATACAAGCTATGGCGGCAGAATCAAGAGCTAATCGGCTTTTACTCAATGATTTGGAGCATGATTGTTCAAGGACACTGAATGCTATCAAAACCATGGTTAGAACAGGAGATTCTCTAGAACGAGAAATTTTGGGGTGAAGCGTATAGATACCTTTTGTACACTTATGTATTTCATGTACGATACATAGATATAGATTTTGTGATAGATTATTACATACAAATAAACTCAACTTTGTTAGTCTCGAGACTTCAACAGCATATATAGACACTATTTTATCTCTCACATTCTTCCCTTTCCACAATCTTGAAATATCAAGATATCCCATTAACTCCGCTAACTTTCCTCGCACTCGTGATGCCCACATCAGCCAGCCCACTCAACGCAAACATGGCAGCAGTCTCAGCATTTGCACTATATTCCAAGTGGGCTGGTAGTATGAGATCTCCACCTTTACAAATATCATCTTTAGGATTACAAATCGTCATCACTTTACTTGAATCGATACCCGCTAACGCAGTACCATTCTTTGGATCTCCAAACATCACGACAGATTTCACGCGCGATGTGGTGGTCGTGGGGAGCGAACTCATAGCCAGATGAACAAGTTGTGCTCCTTGAGAGTAGCCGGATACAGTGAGATGGGTATTGGGACAACTGGTTAGAGTATTGTTTATCAGGTCGGCCCTGGGGTGTGTTAATGATGAGTATGGGTTTGCGAAGGAGGAGGAGGAGGAGGAGGAGGGATACATACATAGTTTTTGCACCGGCGGGATCACCACCCGCGAGGAAGCCGGATACGCTTGCGGAATAATCGACGCCTTGGATGGACATGCTTCCTGTTTGATTCATGTATGCGGCTAGGGCTGTGAAGAATGGAGGGCCGGTTAAGATTCCCACGTTGCCTAGTTGTTGAGTTAGTCTTATGAGTTTCGCTCCCTCTGTTCCCGTGCATTTATTTGATTGATTGAGAGAGAGAGAGAGAGAGAAAGGATGGTTAATAAATCGGTAGGTAAGTAAACTAAACATACCCACTTCTCCCGTTCCGCGCGCAAATAATACAGTCATCGTAGCACAACTCCCATTACTATCCACCACATCGTTCTGCGTAATTACATTTCCTCTATCCCCAAGGAAGGTTTTTAGAGTACTGGAGTTCTGGAGATCACTTCCTAGAGTGCCGAGTTCGCTGGCTACGGCGGAGAGATCGCGGGTTTCGATGGGGTTGCTTTTGAGGTGGAGGGGGAAAAAGGGATATGGAGAGATGGAGGTGATGTAGAGGGAGATGATGAGTTGGAAATAAAAGAATGTTCGGGATGTCATGGTAGCGAGTGGAAAGGAAGGACCGGCCTTCGAGAATTGATTGGGATGAGGGAAGGGAAGGGAATGTTCTTGGCATGTGTTCGTGGAAGAGATATGGGATGGGATGGGATAGGATGGGATGGGATGAGATGGTAATAAGAAGAGTAGGGAAATGATATGAAACCGGCTCTTTAGTTTCTGAATGGTGAAGATTTAGTTTGTTAGACGCATGGTTTCTTGGAGACACATTCAGCCACGATTGGGGAGAGAGGTATATCAGATGAAATCATGGTATTTCTGAGCGGATTATTTGCAGGAAGATTGGTCTGAAGTGAATGAATTGATTGTTTTGCTATCCGCATGTGGTTGCTGTCACGAATGGTGTTTGAGAGTCTGAGTGGTGTATGGGAATGATGATTGTTTGAAACAGTCTGAGAGGTTGTGTTGTTATGTAAGCCGATATTGTTATTCGCTAATGAGTGAGTGATCTCGTGATATACTCTTCGATTCAAATATTACAATTGAAATAATCTCAAATAAATTTATATTAAAATTTTATTGTAGGAACTCATTTAAGGAATTTACTTAAGAAATCGAAAGTTCATCGTACATAATTAGATTACATTACATTTCTTTAGTAGATCTACTCATACCAATATTCTATACTATTATAGATAGTAATAGGCTATAACTAATAAGGGCCTTGAAATAACAAAACATGCTCTTATTTATTCCTATTTTGTGAGAATCCATAATAAGTCCATTAAATCACTTATTAATATCTTACTAATTAAGAGATATCTTGATGACTAATATATGTATAATATGATTTTATATT
>PQXK01000347.1:0-28289 GCA_004786245.1 Botrytis hyacinthi | reverse complement strand
CCCCCGCCCCACCCACACCGTCTACCTCCTATCTCTCTCCCCTCCCCTATCATCCAAACCCTCTACCGCAACCTCACCTCTCTCCTTCCCCAAATACACAAAATAGTTCTCTCCTCATCCGCACCGGCTTCCGAGGAATATGTATGAATTCTCAACTCGCAAGTTCAAGATGGGAATGTGCCCAACGTGTCACGACATTAAAGGATATTATCACGAGCACGACCACAGATACCAACGTTGATATCGATCCCCTAAATCTCCTCAAACTAGCCGAGTCAGTGAGGAAAAGAATTGTATTCGAAGGATTACTGTGCGTTTTCTTTCTAGCCTCCCTGCCTTCCCAATCTTCTACAGACCACCCTAAGATTCAAAAACCCCCCACCGCCCTAACACCCCCCAGTTACATCTCCCTCGCCCTCACTCTTCTAGCCCTGCTCCTCCTCACCCTCATCCCCCGATGGAAAACTGATAGAAACCCCGACACCAATTCCGAACGCCAAGTAAAATCCTTTCCCTCTCTAGCCCTCGGCATGACACTCAGCCTAATCAGCGGCTTTGCCTTCCTCTTCGCATTTACATCTGTTCTTTGGCAGCATTTGGCTGCGGTGACTGCTTCGCAATTCATCGAGCGGATGAGTTATGGAGGTGTGGTAGCGAGAGTGGGAACTAACGCTATGGTAATAGGATGGCTGGGAGTGTTGATGTTATGGTTTGCGTTCATGGGGTGTTTACTCATGGTGTTGAGTTTGAGGAAAGTGAGGAGGACTTTTGGGTAATGTAACAAGTTTCAAAACGAGATAATATATCACTGAAAATTAAAAAGAATTGTCGTGCAACATCTTTTTCGTATCATCTATCGGCTATTCAATATCCAACATGCAAAATGGTATCATCGGATCATCTAAAAAAATTCCATCCCCCAAAGAAAGAAAATCGATTAAAAAGTCATAACTCCCCGTCATGTCATGCAAATGAACCCAGGAACAAATCAATATCCCTTTAGGGTTGTATTTCCCAATGCCTCCTTCAGCTCTTCGACGAATAACTCCAAGCGACTAATCATCGAACCCCATTTTGGCAATTCATGATCAGCGGTACTTTGTTGGACACTGGAGCTCACCACACTAAGCTTCAAACTTGGCACGGCCGAGTTGTCAATTTCCGTGTCATTTAGAAGTGTGATTCGGTATTGGAGATTCTTTCTGAGATATGGTTCGACATCCACATCGTCCAGTGATCTCAGGTGACCTTCTGAAATATCGTCGAGCAAGGCACTAGTAAGAGGGATCGTTCCTGTGACCAATTGGTTAGGATCAGCTACAGAGGCACCTGAGGATGAAAGCTTCGCAAAGACGCAGTGAGTGCCGACTAGATTAGGTTCGAAGGACCAGCTCGAGGGGTCATCATTGAAAGGTCCGAGGAAGACGTGAATGAAGAACGACCTGGAGAGGGCGAATTTCTCTACTTGAATATTGGCAATCCATTCGGTGTATTGACCGTTTGGGGCGAGGGCAAAGGAGAGAAGATCATATGTTGAGTTAAGTTGGTGCTCCCGTCCTAATAATTTAGAAGCGAGACCTGGAAGCAAGCCGCGAGAAACCGTTTTTGCCGGAGCAGTGGTCCCGTATAGAAGATTTATGGCCTTGATAGCTTGAGCAGTTGTATTTCCTCCTTTTAGTGTTTCCGGATATGCGTAACCAAAAGATTCCGTTGATACAACATCAGAAGAAGTATAAAAGTCATTTCCACCCGCGTTATAAAATGGTTTAAGTGGTGTAGATACATCTTGGGTAGTTCCAGCCGTCATGGTGAAAGTGCTATATGACGCTTCTCTGGGAGTAACATAACTGTCAGGGTTCAAGGTCTGCCAGATGGCAAAACAACGGTCGATCATTGTGTGATGAAGAAAGAAAAGTGGATCAAAGGAAGAGTAATCGATATAAGACATGTGGCCACCACTGCCTGTCAATCCGTGGATTTGATCGTGAAGAGATTCAATGGAATCGAAATCTCCTGGGCTAGAGGCGGTGATCCATGCTTCATTACTGAACGTGCTGTAGTCGTGATAATTGGTGAAGAGGTTGTAGAGACGGTTTCGGAACGAAGCAGCACTATTATCAAGCTGTTGAGCAACAAGGTTGTTCTGTGAAGTAGCAGAGGCATCATTGGATGTTGGATATCTCAAAGTTTGGGGAAATTGGCTGAACTAAGAATTGTTAGTTAGCAATTCCTAATAAATAATTCATTTACAACTTACAGGTGCATCAGGCAACTCCGATGGGTCCAAAGGATTGAAGTGATAACTGAACAGTGGATTGGAAATCGTTTGAACACCGGCAGGGCCATTGACAGTAATAGTTGGGGTCGAAACACTTGGGGGTAAAACACTCTCCCCAGTGGGCGGTACAACAGCCCAATCCCAATATGGAATACGGAAGTTGGCTGCAGCGGTAGTATACCTGTCTCTCTCGGCTCCAGCGGGGAACTGTTCTGCAATGAACACAACGACACTATGGAGTACTTGCTACAGGAAGTGTCAATAGATGTGTCTCAGATGGCATGCATAGGATGTCTACCTCATAAAGCGCCAAGTAAGGCCTGTGCCAAGTAGGGAAGAGAATCGAGACATGGGTACAATATCCATTATTTTCGTCGCCAGGAGTTGCTTGTACTCCGTCATATGGGAGATAAGGTCTACCGTGAATGCCTTATCAAGAGGTTAGCAGTTTACCATTAACTGGGTAGCATCGATAAATACCGGCTATTTGATACCATGAACGGATATCTGACTGATTGATAGTTTGCATCATTGATACTCCCAAGATATATAGCTCCCAGAGATCCGCATTCTTTTGTAGATCCCGGATTTCTTGACGAACTGGTATTGATGAATTTGAGCTGTTAAATGAGACTCCAGTAGTGGGCATAGGAGCAACATCCCGTTTCAAAAGTGCTCCCATGTCTACACCATAATCATAACCCCTTGGTCGATGATCGTGAGGCCTTGGGATTGCTTGTGCTGTTTGTGATAGAAATGAACCAGCAACGGTAAGAAATGACACGATTGAGGCTCCTCGAAAGAAGACCATTTTGATAAGAATTCGCGAATTGTCAGTGAGAGATCTCGTAGAAATGGCGAATAATCTTCAGATTAAGTTCTCTCAAATGTTATGACAATGCTGTAGAAGTCAAGACTGCGATTGGCGATGGATTGAAGTCTTAAAGGAGTGGAAAGTAAAGCAGAAGAAAAGTTTGAAAAACTATAACTTCAGATTCACCGGATGAAATACTTCGGCACTGTAATGAGCGTGAATGCAAACAAATGAATGGACGAGAATGAGATGGCGATGAGAGAGAAACGCCCCCACTACTCAGTGCTCGAGCAGAATGGATGAATGAAAGAGTGAATGAATGGATGAATGAATACAAAAAGACAGTAAATGAATGTGTGTAAAGAAATCGAGGGATAAGAAGGGAGTAATGCAAATCAAAAAAAGAAATGAGATTCAAATGACGAAATATCCACGGTTACATATTCTTCTTATTATATTATTTGGATTTGATTTGAATTGTTTCTTTTCCCCAAGAATATTGGTGGAACATAAAGAACCTTATGATGGATGTAAGAAAAGATTAAGGCTCATATGGATATGGAAATCCACGAACCAACACCTTACCATGACTCCAGGCTGAGCCTCAGTCAGTTGGAAATTGGCGTGGAAGGAATGGCCACCCACTCGTATGGAAGAAGAAAAATAGAGATAATACCAAGAGAACGGATTGTACGAAAACGTGATTTCCCGGCCATGTTTAGTTGGAAGCGTCCATCGGCAGGTTGCCGTTAGGATTCCTGTAGCGTCCCATTAGGATGGATTTGTGGTCATCATTGAAATTTGAAGATCACCATCCTTCGACCATTGTTGGAGGCGAAGTTCAGCAGCTCATTTTAGGACAGTGACAGTAGCTCCATGGTAGATAGTAGCGGGAGTAGCAGTCGCACGTACATGGTGGTAGGATTGGTAGTCGTATTGGTAGTCGTATTGGTAGTAGGTATTGGTAGTAGGTGTTGGTAGTATTGGCGTAGTATTGGCGTAGTATCGTTATAAATACCAATCCAATACATTTGGTACGCGGTGGTTGTCGATCAACGTGTTCATCGAGTAAGATCTTGTAGAGATCAGGTCTAGTCCGTCGTTCTAAGAAAGTTTGAGGAATTAAGGATTACAAGAGGAGCTCGGCAGGAGAAATCCTCACGATTAAGGTTAAGGTTAATGATTACTGTATTTACGCTTTTTCTGCAGGTGGGACGTTGGGGAACTATATGTAGATAGACTTATTTATGATATTCCTAGGGATGGATGGATAGGTCGATAATATATAGATGATCAATTGACGAATTTACAATTCAATAGAAATTACAATCATCCCATTTGATCTTCTTCCCATCTACGAGGTAATCTACGAGACTCTTGTTGCTACTACTACCATCATTCAGATGAAAATCGATATATTCTCCACCTCTTCTATCACTAAATACCTAGGTACCTCGATATGTACAGAATACACAATTCATGGATTATTCAAAGTTCAAAGCGTTCTACATTTATTGTTTCAGAAATCAGTCCATCCCGAGTCAGAATCAAACTTTGCCTCTATTCATGTGCCGACCTATCCATCTACCGGCCTATTTCATCTAGCATAGCTACTGCCTACAAGTGTCTACGGGCCTACCTTCCTAGATACCCAGTCCTCACCTCAAAGGAGACCAGCAACTTCTTAATCTCCATGACCTGTACACTTGGTGGTGCTACTATTAGCTTACCTTCCCTTAGCTAGAAAATCTCACGTGAGAATCATTGATACATGATGCCAGTGCCAGTGCCAGTGCCAGTCAGTGCCAATACCAATACCAATACCAATACCAATACCAATACCAATACCAATACCAATACCAATACCAATACCAATACCAATACCAATACCAATGCCAATATACTATTTCCAACTTCTTTCTTCCTCTTTTCCTTCGTCGTCTTCTTGCCCGTTCTTCCATCTTGGGCCGCTTACCCCCTCAGCACTGCGGACGCCTTGGCATGCTACTTACTTCATTTAGTCATCCGCTCCTTTCTCGTGTCATTCATCAATCACTATACAGCTAAGATTATTACCTCTTTCGGATGTCTCGACACAATCCAGTCCATCTGCCGTGGCTGTATCTTACGTACCTGCCTAGGTGAGTATGCTTTATTGGACGGTGGGTAGATATGAGATGTCTTTACTAAATAGTTAGTCTAGTCCTATCTACCTAGTTAGTAGTTTCACTAGAATAGCATTCAATTCTGGGAGCGAGAGAAGGGGACTCTGAGTGCTACACGGATTGTTAATCTACCGGTATCTGTCATTAAACCGTCGAAGAAAGCATCTAGTATTATACTATGCCATTATTTAATCACGAGGTGAGCACATAAATCCATCGAAAGCATCTAGCAGACCTAACACACGCGTCTATATTTTCTTCCAAAAAGTCCCCACAATATCAAGATCCATACTCCAACATAATCAACACAAACTGGTACAAACTGGTACAAACAAGATCAAATCACAACCCCGAAGACATCTACAATTTTAGTTTTCATAACATTTCATTCAATCCTGAATCAATAATCTCTATCTTTTGACGATCCATTCATTTAGTGCCCAACAAAATTAAAAGAAGTACCCCTTGTAAATGCTACAATTATTCCTTTTCCCAAGAACGCCTGCCAAATTTCAATTCGTCAATCATCTTTTCCTCTCCCCATACTTTCCCCGCGAGTCACGCCATTCAAGGTCCAACATTATACTTCAACTTGATACCCATAGCCGCCAATTCAACATCCAAATACTTCAACACACCCGGAACAGCCACAACAGTGGTATCCTCACCACCTACCCATCTCTGTCCCTTACCATCTTCCCATACCTCTCCTCCACCCAACTTTCCTTCTGCTCTCGTCGCACACTTTCTACATCTAACCACGCCAGTTCCCTTCTTCTTGCTTGCAAATGCCGAAACGGTAGGTTGAGTCGACAAGAAAGTTCCACATTCCTTGCAGATCCACGATTTGGTATAATCAGAGCAGTTGAGTAATCTATCTTGCAACAAGAAAGCAGTACCGTGAGCCAGCAAAGAATCACGTTCCATCTCTCCCACACGAATACCACCACCCTTCTTTCTACCCTTGATTGGTTGACCAGTAAGTTGTGTGACTGGACCTGTGGTTCTAACTTGGTATTTATCGTTTACCATGTGACGAAGACGTTGGTAGTAGACAACTCCAATGTAAATATCGGCGTGCAACTCCTCTCCGGTAATACCAGAATACATAGGCTCATTACCGTAGTAATTGTATCCGGCCTTCATCAGTTGATGTCCAAAGTAGTCACCGGCCTTGTGTTCCTCGTCGAATTTGAACGGGGTACTATCTTGAGCCAAACCATGTAATGCACCAGCTTTTCCGGCCAAGGACTCGACGAACATACCAATAGTCATACGGGAAGGGAAAGCGTGAGGATTGATGATGGTATCAGGTTGAATACCAGATTCCGTGAATGGCATGTCGACTGCTGGCCATTTTTGTGAACAAACACCCTTTTGTCCGTGACGACTCGAAAACTTGTCTCCGATAACTGGGGAACGAGGGATGCGGAGTTTGACAGAAATGGCTTGGCAAGGTTCTATCCCGTTCTCATTTCCAATCAATCGAACTTCCTCGATGAATGCGATTTCAGTCTCCTTGTATTTCTCGAAATGAGTTTGACCATCTCGATTGACGTATTTTCCATTCTCGTCCATCGAAACTGTATGCCATGCAGCAATCAAATCACCGTTTTGAACCATTCGGCCAATGAATGGTAAACCATCCTCATCAATCGCTGCTTTCCATTCAGCCTTCACGAGTCCACCAGGAGCGAAACCAAAGAGCTTCTTGATGTTTCTAGCAGATCGAGATTTGTGTCCCTCCTCCAATTCATACTTTTTGGTCTTGTAAATCGTTCCGTGACCGAAGCCGCGCTCGTGCGCGGACTTGTTGATAATCATAGCGTCGTCCATGTCGTATCCAGTGTAAGAAATGACGGCAACAACAGAATTCATTCCGTTAGGGAAGTTATCAAAACCATATTCATTATGAAGTGGTGCGCGGACAATCGGAGTTTGTCCAGTTTGAAGGCGGTAAGCTTTGTTGTCGGTTCTGTAACGAATGGCGGTACCGGGTGTACCCATAGATTGTTTGCCCATCTGACATTGGTACATGTTTCTGGGCGATTGGTTGAAATCGGAGAAGGGGGTCATATTGGCAAGGATAGAAAGAATATGAGTAGGGTCAAACTCGACGTGAGTGTGTTCCCCAGATTCGATCTCTTGCTCGGTAACTGCAATAGACATGAAAGGCTGTTCGAGTGGTCCAACAAAATCTTCTTTATCGAGAGGAAGATATTTCACTGGTCTGACCATTCTAGCTGGCGCAGCAGATAGATAGATACCTGGATATTGCCCACCGTGTGAATTAGGAATATAACCAATTTCCAAATTGGTTGGAACACCATGTGACTTTTCAACCTTCCAGTAGCGTAGAGTATCCGCAATGACGAGAGATTGCTTGGGTGAACACCAGCCCATAATCTTTCCGTCTAATTGAACAACAACACTCTCGTCAGTAGATGATGAACCGGTACTAACGACACCAAGTTCAGAAAGAAGCTTTGGTAGAGCCGATACATCCGAGGCGTGTGTGAGAATTATGCATTTGTGTGAAAGATGGTTTAGCAGTCCACAAGGACTTCCATCAGGAGTGTGGACAGGACACATGAAACCCCAACTCTCTGGCAACAACTTACGAACAGTAGTAGTCTTCAATTGAGCGAAGAAACTACCTCTGTGAATCATGCGGAAATGGGCGATAAATCGTAGGAAATTAATCTTCTCCGCGACAACCGTAAATCCAGAAGTTTGTTGAAGATCCAAACCCGTTGGACTAACAAGATTTCCGGTAGACATGAAGTACTCCAAAGCACCACCAACTTGTTCATTTGTCCTTGAACAAATTTTGACCGGGAAATCTTTCAAGAATTCTGGAGTTGCAAAGTTGTTTTCTGGACTTCGTCGGACATAATCCCTCAAAGCCATCCTCAAACTAGTGTGAAGCCAATCTTCAAGTCTCTCTTTGATAATCATACCGAACAAGAATCCTCCGAGTAAAATTTCTTGATTCTGGACCGCATCAGGATTGTCTCCAGCACAATCTCCAGCAACCAAAGAATACAACTTTCTTGTCATGAAAAGAAGCATCTTGAATTTGTCCTTATCTTGCGCTTCTGTAACGTCGGTATTTCCGAGATGAACAAGGACAATTTTGCGCAGGAATTCCGTTCCGACATCGTAGTTTGACATAGTGTCTGGAACTCCGAGGACTATTCTGAATTTCTCACCCAAGTATGCTCGAGTCTTGCTCTTTGTGTATAAACCGTAGGCCTTGTATGTACGTAATAGCAATTCCACACGATCAGTTAAGAATGTGTTGTCTGCTCCCTTCGAACCAGCAGCACCAACAAGTCCTTCGAAGATTTCCTTGTCGTTTGTTTCCACCAATGCCTTCAAAATCATCATAGCAGGTACAAGGAATTCGTTCTTGCGCCACGAGAAACGGAAAGTAACATTTCCATCATTGAGGTAGTGAAGAACGTTGGTTTGAGAAGTTTGATCGGGTCGTACGGATCGAATGAGCATACCGAATTCGGTGTATGTTGGACCCCTGCCTTTGAATGAAGGTCTGATAATGGCCATAGGAAAGTTTCTTCGATTGACAACGAGAAGACGAATAATTTTCTCAATTCCGTTCACCACGAAGTATCCTCCGAGCTCTTCGGATTCCTCTTTATTTTGCACAAGTTGTGCAGGTGAGTTATTTTGAAGATGGCATTTGTTTGACTAGAGAAAACGGTCAGCTCAATACGAGATTGAAGTTCACGAGGGTTTATACCATCAACATCAAAGGCAATTGCCCAAGATCTCTGATAAACTCTTTTGGATCCCCGTTGTTGATCGAATACTCCATGCGCGCCGACATCTTTCCTCTGTAGGTAACATGTCGTTCTCTGCATTCTGCCGGTAAGATTTCTCTGTTTTTGGTAGAGAACTTGTTGGATGCAGGTAACATAGACTTTTCGACGAAGACTTCCTTAATCCTCACAGTCAATTTATTCTTTCCTCCTGGACCTAATCTATCATCTCCATCGAGGTAGGTTTTGGATCCAATATCCAATAAACCTTGAGAAATTAAACCATCTTTCTCGAACAGTGCATTGAATGATTCAATATGAGGAGCAACTGCAGCGGTAAGTGCAGGATATGCTGTGTGATCCTTTGGGGGGTCTCGGAAAAGTTTCTCTCTTCGAACGGTATCAAACTCGTGAGTCCATTTGGTGTTCGTAGGAGCGGAGGTAGACTTCGAGGGAGCCATGGTGAAGCTGAACGCAATTTATTAGTTAATGTGTGTTCATTGAGAGTATATTCGAAAGGCTAATGAAGGTTGAAGCAAAACAAATACTTACGATCAAAGCAAATCCTTCAATTCATGGGAAACTTTACCTTCTCGAAAGAAATTGTTGATATCAAATGAACGGCATGTACAAGTTGCGGCAGAAAAAAAAAACTTTTGATTATATAAGCTATCCAGGTATTTATCTCTTATCGTCACAATCATAGCTTTGATTGGCACGTGATTGATTGGCTGAGAACGGTACTGGACAGAGGGGAGGAGGGTACGTTGAGTCAGGTCGAGGCTTTTAATTTTTTCCTTGGGGAAGTATTGGAGGATGGGTAGGATAGGTAGGTTAGGATAGGTAGGATAGGTATACAGACTTCACATTCCACATGCATCATTCTTCTTCGTCATTGGGCTCAAGCTTATGATATCTCTGGGCAAACATCTTGGGCTCACATATGCAGAGAATCCAATGCGAAGGCATTTGATGGCTTGAATGATTTGGATAGACAAAAGGGTTTCATTCGCTCTTCGATATCAAAAGCTTCATCAACTGCATTGCATGTATGAAGTACTGGGTATGAATAATGAATGCATTGATAATAATCCACCCAAAGGAAAGTACTAGGTAGGCGTGGTAGGTATCTTTCCTACCAGTATGCTACCAGTATGCTACCAGTATGCTACCAGTATGTAGTTACATGTATCTCATGTATGTAATAAAATCGGTCTGAACCTGATTTCGAATGTTCCCGGATTCATAGCTGCATGCTTGACCTGCGGTATGCGGTATGCTGTATGCTGTATGCTGTATGCTGTATGCTGTACGAATGTACGAATGTACGAATGTATGGAGGTACTTCTGTAGCTTGAGATGCATATACCCATATTTTACCTACTAGGTACATACATAGTTCGAACGAGAGAGCAAACGAAAGGAAGCCAACTTACCTCATTCATATCTTATTATGGAAAAGACGTGAAGAAAAAGCAAATACTCAATACTAAATACTCTCTTTACTCGAAAGGAAACATTCTCACCATATTTCTTTTTTGGCTGCCGAGACGAGTCTCTCACTGTCTCAAATTTCGTGGAGATATCACCTAGTACCTGCCGTATCTCTCGCTCGACATCACTAGTCCCTCATTCATTCACTCAACTTATTATATACATCCCAATATTCTACTTATTGGTCTGATAGATCTATTGCATCGCCAAGTTTTCGTCCATCTCTTCTTCTTCCCATATATCCATCCATCCTACCACCCATCCACCCATCCACCCATTCATCCATCTATTTTCCATCATTCTGTCAATCGATATCAATATTTCTACGCAGCATCTCAATTCTACCCAACCCAACCAGACCAAACCCATTCTCTAATTCCTATTAACGATTGTATCACAATATCCAGCAGCCCAGTACCACATACTCAAAGAGACTTTGACTTCATCTGGCTGTTGTGATTTCTTTTCTATTTGTATACAATTTTATCAATCGATCAATTAATCGGTCGATCGATCCATCAATCAATCAATCCATCCTGTACATCATTTCATCTTCCCACCTGTACTTATCGCCTACCCGCCCGCAACCGCACAATCACTTAAATCGTGCTCTCAATCTTGCAATCATTACCGAAGTGGTTCGTGCAAGCCTTCTTTTGAGGGGAATCACAAGCGCTACAACCGATTGTGTGCTAAACTTCCCTTCACCGTCACATTGAACCCTTTTCAACCAGAAGAAGAATCTATCCGCCATACATACTACACTCAACTTCACTCATTCAATCTTGATTCATTCGCCATTCACTATTTCATGATTGTACAAACCATCAAGTCACTTGGAGATTTATTGAAACTGCGAACGAGGTGTACGATATACATTGGGTAGCTATCTGATCATTGGCTTACTTACGGAAAAACGGTCTGCGGCTGCACTGCATCTCTACTTCTTTTGCCGGCTTCAACCCTGCAATCTTGTATCTTCCTCTTGTCCAGAAACCTCACATACCTACCCTATCGTACCTGCACAGCCTTGCGAATCGACGAAATAACATACTCGTCAGCGACAGAGCTCCAGGGCTTCCATCGAAACAATAAATAATTCACATAGGTGTGCAAGAGAGACTGAAAGATCATGGCAAGTATATTCAGAAGAGTGTATGATTGGTTGCTGCGGCTTTTCTGGTACGTTTCTTACCATCTGTTTGTTGCTTGAAGACGTCGATCTTGTGCGCACATCTTCATTTTGACAGCGACCCTCCACACAGAGGCATTTCAATAAGGTTTTCTGCTCTCCATCAACTAACCTTGTGATCTGCCGTTTAGGGCTACGGAAATGGACATTACGATGATCGGTTTGCAAAATGCTGGAAAGACATCTTTGTTAAGGGTACTAGCGGTAAGCTCTAATTCTACTCACCATTTCTTTCCATGTCGAACCTTTTACTTTGGCGGAAATGCTGATGATGGTGTTAATGTGCAGGGCGGAGAATTTACACTTGAGTACGATGATTCCTTTCCTTCACATCCAAGACAAGACACATGTACCTTCCTATCACGGCCTTCATTTCATCGAAGCGGGGTTCGCATATTCGTAGACCCCCACGTTGCGCAACCGCTCCAAGCTGACCACATTTTACTTTCCCTCATAGCTCGATTCCTACCGTTGGTTTTAATATGAAGCGTGTCCAGAAAGGTCATGTCACTCTCAAATGTTGGGATTTAGGCGGACAACCCCGCTTTCGTTCCATGTGGGAGCGATATTGTCGCGGTGTAAATGCTATTGTGTTTATTGTCGACTCTGCCGATCCTGATGCCTTACCAATCGCTAAAGATGAGCTTCATTTGCTTTTAGAAAAACCCGTCTTGCAAGGGATCCCTCTTTTGGTGCTGGGAAATAAATCTGATTTGGAAAACAAGTTGAGTGTGGACGAGTTGATTGAGAGGTTAGATTTAAAGAGTGTAGGACATAGAGAGGTGAGCTGTTATGGGATCAGTGCTAAGGAGGAGACGAATTTGGATGCCGTTTTGCAATGGCTGGTTGCAAGGGCGAATAAGTAGAGAGCACACGGAGGGTGGATGACGGGTCATCAAAGAACAAGTAAATCTTGTCGTGAAGTTTGGATGGAGTATTGCTGGTACGAATTTTCCGGATATTAACGATGATTAACGACATGAAATGGCGAAAAGATGGGATGATAAATGATCGAACTTCGAAAAGGGTCTTCGCGGACCACGAATATATCTCCTCAGCCCACAGCAACCAATTCTAATTATTTTCAAATTCTTCCTTCTCGATCGGCGAGGATCCATTCGACTTCTAGTTTTCGATTTGCTGTGAGCCGAACAGCGGGACAGAAATGTATCAAATTTCCTTGTATTCTTCTGGGTAGGATGCGCCATGTCTGCAACGATGAGACGACTTTACGACCCTCTGCTTTATTGTTGGATTGCTGGGATCGACATCCAGCGTGTTGTATGGTGCCAGTTAGTAAATGAGGTAGTGGCACCTGTGTGTTGAAATAATCGGAGAAGGACCATTGTATTTAAAAGATTCATATTTTGCGCTTCCATGCCCAGTCGTATTTCCATGAGTGCTTTGCGATTTTCCATTTCCCGATATATATATATATATAAGTTTATCTTTCATGCGATCGTCTTGAAGTGTAGATTGTAGGATTTCCGGAAAGTCTTCAGGCGTTTTATGTATTCGTTTTGTCTTCGACGGTACCTTAGGGCAATGAAGCGTCTTGAGCAATGACAGAACGAGGTAATAGATGACGATGAGTCTTGTGTGTTGGAAACCCGTGTCTGTGAAATCCGTTCGAGTGCTATCAACTGCATATGCGCTGTCAACTCGTGTAGAATTTGTCCGCGGTGAAATGTTCCCAATGCTCAGCTGATTCCAAAGTTTTGTTCAAAGCTCTCGTGAGGAGACTTTGTTCAAATATTCATAGATGCGCGCGTCGCCTTCTTAACCAATTTCGTGACCGGATGCCCTCCACCCATAAAGTACTTTGAAGCTCGAGTCGAGTTGGCCAAACATCGAATATGGTGGGAAGGAGTTTGAGGCGAACACGAATGTTCATAACGGCGTATTGGGAGTCTCACCCGCATTTTATAATTCGTATCAATTTCTCGGCGCATCGTATGTAATGTGTATAGCAATAGTAATAGCAATCATGAGCGGATTCTCGGGAGCTTTTCCATGGGCTGGAGTGGTGCGTAATGGGAGAGACATCGCGTTCGCCCTGGACAATTGGAATTGACGGGGAAGGATTCGAGGGAGGGAGGAAGGAAGGGAGGGAAGAAAAGAAATAACAGAGGAGAGGGACCGTCAGGCATTTCATACAATAATGCTTAGAGATGCATCGCGAATGCTTCGCTGGCAGCCCTTAATTCTCAGAAAAGCACAGTCCGCACGTTTGATGCGTTGGCACCGGGCATGGATAGCCCATGGCTTGCAGGAATGGAGGATATATGAGTGGGTGTGATTGGATGGGTTGGCGAGAGGGGGGTGTGATTGAAGAAAAAGAATCGCTGAGACAATTGGGAGGAAGGGAATTTTGAGCGAGGCTGGAGGAAAAGGAAAAGGATAAGAAAAATTGAGGAAAATTGGGAGGGAAATTGTTTCAGTGGAGAGGACAGGCAGGGCTGTGATGGATGGAGCTTTTGAGTTCTTGAGGTTACTGGGTAGTTGGTTATTGGTTATTGGACAACTTTATTTTTTTAGTTTTTATTGCATGAAGTGGAATTTAATTGAGTATGACGGGGTGAGGATGAGGATGTGAGCTTATTAATATGTGAAGAGATTTGGAAAATATGGGATGAACGAGTCGGATGTGAACGGATACATGGATCTTGGAAAGGGCAATTGATATTGATATTGATATGGGTTGAGTGTGATTGGTATGGATGGGATGGAGTTGTTGGAATTCTTTTATATGCAAGGTCTCTCTGGTTTATCATTGATATATGATGATATCTTGCCTATTGTACCTCTAGTCGTGTTTATATATACCTAGTACCAGTAGATAGCTGGGACTTATATACAATCAGTTGAGGGAGATGAAGCAATCTATTACCATCTACTCAGGTAGGAATCTCTTTATTCATCAACCCATACCTAGACATGATAGGTATATGATGTGGAATACTCTCTACCTACGAGTTGGCATGTAATGTTCCATATATATAAAAGTAGGTAGGATTTTCCATGTAAGGCTTGAGGTTGATGCCGGCGGATATTTAGAGTACAGTATCTACCTAGTACCTACTAGGTATCTACCCAACCCTCACTTCAAACAGTGCAACTTTACCTCACCTCACTTCACTTCACTCCACCACTATGAAATTTTCTTTCCCTTCTCTCGTGATCCGGAATGTTCGGGAATGTAATAAATACAAAGTACGAAGGGACAGAGAGAGAGAGATCCACATCGACGTAATCCATTGATGAATGTAGTGGGTGTGTATGTGTGTATATGTGTATGTGTGTATGTGTGTATGTGTGTATGTGTGTATGTGTGTATGTGTATATGTGTGTATGTATATATGTATATATGTATATATGTATATATGTATATATATAATATATTGTATTATCTATCTATCTATCAAATCCCATCCGAGTCCCGAGTCCCGAGTTTGACTTACTTTTTCAACATAGCCTCGTTTCTATCACCAAAGAAGCTATCTATCTATCTACCCAGCACTTACTATCCAGATCCCAGGTACCTTGGCTGATATGTCTCTTAGCTATTGATTTCCTCTCTAGCTAGTCCATGTCCAGTTCCATGTCCAGTTCCAGTTCCTGTTCCTGTTCCTTTCTTCGCCTTTCTTTTGCTTTTTCCATATCGTGTACCTACCTGTCTATACCTGAAGATTTAAAAAGATCCATCCATCTACCATAATTGTCTCATCTTCTCAACATCATCCACCGTCTCTCCTTCTCTCTTTTTCTCCTTCTTTTTCCCTATTCAAACTCTCTTTTTTACAACACTCTCTCCTCAATATCTCACACATCAAAGACAAGATCATTAATTCCTTACGCATCATCTTGCTTACCCCGCAAAAAAAGTACCCAACCATCATACTCTCAGCCCCCCCAGTCCGTCCCCCGTCGCCGCGTATCCTCTTTGCCACGATAAGGATTTCAATCTTATATAAGAAAATTTTCCTCAAGCTCTCTTCCTTGTAATACCTGCGGTGCCAACCTAAAACCAGCTGAATATTACCAACGAAATCATGGCTGTGCTCGTGCAGATGTTTGCCAAGAGGCAAAGCAATGACTTTGATGATGATGGTGTTGATAATAAGTAAGTCAATTTCCTATTTCCAATTTTCTTATTCTTTTAACCTTTCTTTTACCCAACCTCTCTCTATATTTCTTTGTTGTTGTCTGTGAGCTGTGATGGTTGCGAAATACGAATAACTTCCACCATAACTTCACTTCTCTCTTGTTCTCTACACACACACACACACACATACACATACACAACCTCTGTAATTCTCGATCCTTTATTACATCGAGCAATATTCTGATATCCAGATATTGACATAATCATATTTCAACTTATTTACAATTCTTCAACACATCCTCGCAATACGCAGTACCAACAGGAGATATTAGTGACTAAACTAATAAAATGGCTTACAGCTGCGATGGCTATGGAAACTGCTATTCGACATGGGGCAATTGGGGACGATGGGTTGTACTAGTTCTCATAATTCTTGCCTTTGTTCTTCTGGCTTTCGGTTTATCGTAAGTTATTATTATTTCCAATATGCTTCACTGGCACGATTTTGATTGTATTTATCTATCGAGCTCATATATGGCTCGCCATATCGCATCCCTTTCTTCAACATTCTCACTTCAATTTCACTAACACATACCACCAGATGCATCAACTCCCGTCGTCGTCGTCGTCAAGGAATTCAGCCAATGTATGGTACAGGCTGGATGGCCAAGCCACCTCCATACGGTCATCACAACAACCAACCCGGAGCTTACAACTACGGTCCCCCTCCACCAATGTATACTCCAAATGGACAGATCCCACCACAACAAACGGGCAACACTTTTAATAGTAATGATGGATATTACGGACATCATGGTCAACATGGTCAACCAGATATCGAATTGCAACAACCACCCAATGCCTACACGAGAGGCGGTGATGATGTTTACCAAGCACCAATGGGTCCACCACCTACAAAACACGCCGAGGGAAATGGAATCATTCGATAAATTCTGATTAGATGAAAATTGGACGTTGGTTGTTTGAGGAAGCCCGGGTGAAGGGGCACTTCGCTCGCGCAGTGGTGAAGCGATTGGTGGGGATTGCAATTGTCGTGATGCGATATAATGCGTTACAACGATGGGCAAGTGGGAGGGCCATAGAATGGCGGTGATGATGAAAAGAAGTAAGGAATGATGGATTGGAATTAGTCGTTCTAGGATCACATTGACATCGGGTTGGGTTCGCGTTCGGGTTGGCTTTGGTGCTAGGTAATCTGTAAGGAAGGGAGTTTGGAACGGGTCTTACCATTTTGGAAGTTTCCTATCAATCAATGGCAATGAATCAATGCATAATTCAGGGATGAAAGGATCGGAAATGGTAAATAAACAGAAATACGCGAGTTATCATATTCACGTTGCAAGTATGTGTTGTATTATTTGAGTGATATAGGATGGGATCTTGATTGTGATATTTAGCTTTGGAATGTATGACATGTATAGGTTTCTTGTGAGATGGAAGATATAAAGGAGATATAGGTGAGATATTTGAAAATGAGATACTCGAGTCTCTGCTACTAGGGATGATTGCAGTGCAAGATGTTAAGAAATTATGTGTGTTCTTATTCGATACTATGCGATGCGATGCGATGTGATATGATTCGTTTCGTTTCGTTTCGTTTCGTTCCGTTTCATTCTCCTATTGTTAAACGAGTCTTATTGGTTTTGATTTTGATTTTGATTTTGATTTTCCTCTATTTCTTCTTCTTCTTCTTCTTCTTCTACCACTATATTTATATATATCTTCCCATCCGCTATGGTTTGGTCCCTTTCCTTTGCTTTCTCTCCATAGGGTTACATAAAATGACATTCGATAGTTTTGTTGCATATCTGAGAAAAAGTGTAGAGAATTTGTAACTCTCCAGTTCGTTTTCGAAATTGAACTCTCCCAAACTGAACAAGATGAGATATTTAGTGCAACAAAATAAGATCTCCGGTTTTGTTGCTATGGAGATCCAATCACCTTTTCTCTTGGAAGTGGGAAAAGAGAGATGGGGGTTTTGTTGCATGTCTGAGGAGGAACTGGTAATGGATTGTAATGCTACAGTTTGTTTTCAATATTGAGATACAATAAGAGTAAGCTAAGCACCCGACCTGATTCTTTGAAATAAATAAACGGAAAGTTTTGTTGCATATCTGAGAAAAAACGTAGAGACTTTGTAACGCTACAGTTCGTTTCCAAGATTGGAGTTCCTAAACTCAGATATACAACAAGACTGAGCACCTGACCTGATTCTTTTAAGTAGAGGAACGGGAAGTTTTGTTGCATATCTCAAAATCGTTGGTTGAAGGAGTGTCAATTGATTTGGATTTGGACTCCTCAAGAGTGTAGCCTTTTGGATAGGCAACAAAACTTAGGGTAACTGGCACCTGACCTGTTTCTTCGAAGTGAGAAAGTGAGAGTTTTGTTGCACGTCTCAAAATCGTTGGTTGAAAAGGTTTCAATCCATTTGGATTGGAACCCCTCAAACAACAATGTCTTTCAGATATGCAACAAAACCTGGACTGATGAGCACTCTTTTAGTTTTGGCCAACCCATTGGATAATAGACCGTAATACTTCCGAAGCGCAGCGGAGTGGAAAGAGAGAAGTGAATAGAGAGGCGTGTTGAATGCAGCGGTATTAAAGTTGGGGGCCAGGTAGGAGCTATGTAAAGCCGGAAGAAGTTGTGTGTGAATTAGAGAGGTGAAGGGAAAGAGGTGTACTCGAACGTCTGGAATGCTTGAAGATTGGAAAATAAAGGGAGACATTAGGGTAATTCAGCTATATTGGTTTGTTTGATAAGCCAGTAGTCAGAAACGATAGATATGTGATGAGTGAATCCAGTGCGGGTCATAAATGCTTCAACTCTTAGATCTGCGAATGCTTGATAGAGGCTTTGGGGACACAAGACTGCAAAGCTAAGCTCAAAGATCCGGAATGCATCAAATTTTTGAAACATAAGCGGTCAAAGTTAAGCATTCTGATCTCCGTATAATTGGCGAATTACTACCAAATGACAACTTCGAAGATACTTATAATTGATAGAATGCTCGAGATTTATCAAATTGTCAATCCCGTAGTTTGATTACGTATGAGAAGTAGACAACTGAGAAGATATATTAAGGTGAGAATCTTCCCAGACAATGTGATTATCTGATTTGAGTTTGATTTCTGGGGACCAGCTTGTATACCAAGCACATAAATAGACATCATACAAGTTCCTCTATCAAAATTTCAATACGGCCTCCTTGTCAGATATTGAATAACAGTCTAAATCTAGTGTGAAATGCATGATAACAGAGATAAAACCTTGTAATGCGCTTCCCCGGGTGTACAGTAACTGTTCGAAAGCAATTGTTACTTAAACATTCTGTGCTAATCTAATCTTAGTGTTTACCCTGAACGACTACCTTGGAGCAAAATGTACGCATTCAAGCGCTACTTTCCTGTCATAACAATTGTGGAATGAGAATACATGTATAGTGTTTGTATATAATGGCGAAACAGTACTTCCCCAAATTCTCGTAATGACCACACTTTCTAAGTTTCCATTCGAGAGGAGTGAAGTAGCTCAACGTCATATTGGTCACTTTGAGTCAAATCGGGAGTTATCCGAAAGGATAATCGCTTACTCCATGAATGCAATACAATAAGGCAGCTCAAATGGAGGAAATTAGCTTCTTCAATAACAATATCTTCTCATGCCAAGTAGAACTTGCTTGATATTTTGTGTACTAGCACAAACCATTTGATCTCGAATTGGGGCGTAACTGCCTACAGCCTTGAAAGTCGCCTTACCAACAAGAGTGCAGAAGACAGAGAAGATAGAACAGGGTAGTAAAGAAACGTTAGGCCATTCTTCAAATGCTTACCAGCAGCGCTCAATACTCTCAAGTTCCAGGCAAACCAAGTAGGCTTATAGTGTGAATTTAAAGTCACTTGGCTTTCGATGACAAGAGTGCTCTTGGAGTGTTGTTCCCTGAGGTCAGTTATGGATCTCGGAGTTCTCATTGGTATCTGAATAGAAATAAGCTTCGATAATACCTTTATAAAAGTACGTCCAAGATGACAATATTGCGCGAAAAATCAATACCCATCATCACTTCCATTTCCGTATGAGCACGGACCAGATACCGAGGACTGTTGACTCTAACCAGGAGACGAGAGCACGAGAATGACATATAGACTTCATAGCCTTGTCAAGCCTTGGGTGCTAGCTAGCTGTTTTCACGACGGTAAGGCAGTTCCTGTACCCTGCATTACCACACCACGACGACAACCGTTTGACGTCTCAGCTTCAAGTTCTTGAATAGCATAACCACTAAGGGGACATCTCATAGCTTTTAACAATGAAAATGTCGGCCGGCATTCGCTGTGTCTATTTTAAGTGCTATTCGTAGTTATAGGACGACCAATGAACATCTCCTCATGATCTCTACAATAACAAGAATGACGGAATAAACAGGCCGCCAATTGTTTTCTCGAAACATCATCTGATAACTGCGCCTCGATTCACCTCGAGCTTGCGAACCTACCAATATTACAAAAAGCACGTGATTGTAGCCCTTATTCCCGAGGGCGGCTTTTCCATAATCATCAGCCACCAGTGCCATGGCGCCAAGGCCGGGAAAAGGCACATCAAAATTCTAACCCCTGACATTAGTGGAGTGGAGTGCGTGCTGGAGTAAAGTGGGCATAATGCCCGATTGTCTCATTTTGGTTGTGATTGATGATGGAAGGAGATAATGAGGGATTATGATGTAAATCATGTGATAGGGAAGAGGAAATAGATGAATGGGGTGATGCGTCAATGGAGTGAGAAGAGTGAAGAGTGAAGAGTGAAGAGTGAAGAGTGAAGAGTGAAGAGTGAAGAGTGAAGAGTGAAGAGTGAAGAGTGAAGAGTGAAGAGTGAAAAGTGGATGACTAAAATAAACATAAGAATGATACTTATGACATAGACATGACCTCCTATTATGCACTCACTCTCACTCACTCATATACGACTGTGTTACTATCAACTATCAATGCAGACTACTTCGCAAATAAATCACAAACCTCTATCGGGTTGATTCAGATTAAGGAACTTGGGTGCAATAGTGGATTAAAATAGGCTGAAAATGTGAGATAGCGTAGAGATAGCCCGGGAAAAAGCTTGGGCTTCATATACATGACCACCAGGACCTCCAACAAACCACAATTTCCTTCAAATTAAACACTACCCTGCACTGCCCTGCCTCATCCACCACTCACACTCTCTCTGTAACAATCCAAGATGTCCAAGATCTTGTCCACTCTCGTTTCACCTATCATTACCGTCCGAATTTGAGGGCAATTCAATCCTTCTGGTCGATATTGCATTGCTGTTCTTGCGCGTCTTAATAAGGATACCTAAAGAATCCGAAGATCCTTCGCTCATTCCTACAAACTCTTTTGGATCTCTTGGAATTCTTTGCGACGAGATACGGCCTTTCATTCCCTAAACCGAGTGCGAAATCTGAGCAACAACTTCGAAGACTACGAAACTGACTAGAAGATTGGTAGAAATGAATGGGAGAAATTGGATTGGGATTTGAAATTTCAGTCACGAGAAGAAATCCCTTTCGGTGATTCAATAGCACGTTGATTCACCAGAGTCAACAGATTGACTCAAGAGATTAAAACACACGGCGAATTTGATAGTGAAAACATAGAGTGGGGAAATCTGAGTGTTTGCTTTGGAAGGAAGGAATAGGACCCAGAATAATCCAAATCAAATGAGGATCAACAAATAACTGGAACTACCAACCAGCAACAAACCTTGTGCCATCCAAAGGGACTACTCACTTGCGACACACAGTTGAAGTTATCGCATACAACAAACTTGAGAATCAAGTCTTACCACGCCACCCCAAGGCACTTTCCGACTTCTAGAATTTATTGTGTGCCAACATTACATTTCACAATGCCACATATTACAACAGCGATGGAGTGGAGTAGGAGGAGGGGAATTGGAGAAATATTGGCGGATAGCTTTTTAAGGAAAAGATCAATTACAGGCGATGCCTCGAGTGTGAAGGAATCTCTCAGTTCTTGGTCAAATTGTATGGCAGCGGCATATTGCAAGTTCGTCGCCCCTCCCCCTTTGGCATATTCCATTACTATTCCCTCCTGAAACTCAAACTAACCTCACCTTGCCTCCAGATGGCCTGTCATAGCAGCGATTATCATCGGCGGCTTAATGGTTTTCTCCATAGTTTGGTGTATAATAAGATGTGCGTGTTGTGGCATGTCATGTTGTTGCACTTGCTTTTCCTTTCTTAAATGTTGTGATTGTTGTGGTGGCTGTTGCGATGGTAAAAAAGACCGCCCTCACAAACATCTTGACGATTATCCACCTCCAAACCCAAATCAAGGCTATCAAGCCCCAGCCCCAATGATGGGTGGCGCTCTTCCTGCACGGCCCGAACCTCCCAAATATGCAACATTTGAAGTAGGCAAAAATGGCCTCGCGGTCGATCCGCCAAAGACTATCTCAGAAGATGCATTACCGCCTATGCCGACATGGGAAAATGCGAGCAAAGTACATGTAAATGATGATGAGAAAGGTGATATGGGTATGGAATTGAAGGAGTTAGATCCTGTCACGGGACAGAAGATGCCATTGATGAACGGAGGTGTCGTCAATAGTCATCCCAATAGCCCAGCGGTTGAACCAGGAGAAAGCCTTTATGGAAGACAACCTCAGGGTATGAATAATGGGTATATGAATTCACAGGATCCATATAATCCAAGTCAAGTCAATTTAGGAGGAAATGGAATGGGTAGAGGATATGGCCTAGGAGGAACGCCGAATCCAATGGGCCCAGGTAATCAACAAGATGGAATGGGGTATAGAGGGACACCAGGACCTGGATCAGCAATCGGAATGGGAAATGCAGGTATGGGATATAGAGGAACGCCTCCACCTGGTGGTCGAGGATATCGTGGTGCACCTTCACCGGGCCCAGGAATGAATCGTGGACCAGGGCAATTTAGGGGTGGACCCTCTCCAGCACCAAGCCGAGGATATGGAGGACCACCTCAGAATCAAGACTTCGAGCCGACTATGCCACAAGAATTTATTTCCAATGGCGGTTTCAATGATTCTCCAGTCTCGGCATACGGTCAAGCAGAACCAATGTACGATAATCGACCATACCCAGCCCAACCATCACGTCAGTTTTCCAATGATTCCTCGAGGCCATTGAACCAAGGAAGATCATACACCAACAACACTGAGCAGTCGTATCAATCCTATCAATCAGATGATTCCTCCAATGTCGGTACATATCCTCCCCCACGCATGCCTTCTAGGGGACCTGGACCAAATGGACCGAATAGAATGATGTCACCGGGCACGCAGATGGGAGGTTATGGTGGTACGCAACAAAGAGGATTTAACAATCATTCACCTGCACCGCCACTGCAACAACAATCTTTGTTTGGACAGGGACAGGACAATTACGACCACGGAGCGCAGAGAAGTGCGACAAGAAGTCCCCCACAGCAGCAAGAGACATCAGTGTACCCAGGATACAAACCTTATGCTCCACCAGAGCCAGAGACACCAGCATATCCAGGATACAAGCCGTACACGCCAGCTCCTAGGTAGTAATTGAAGGGTTTAAGATTAATGACAAGTGCTCGAAAGGAAGTGTGGGGCGAGAGAGACAGCCGGTCGAGCGGTACTATTTTAGAAGGATACCACTATATGGACATACTAGGGTTTAAGGAATGGAGTATTGAGGTGTTTATAATGGCTTATGAATTTGGCTGCTATTGGGATATTCTTTATTTGATGCATAGGATGCAAGCGTTTAAAAGCCATTTCGTTGGATGGTATAGGGCTATTTGAGAAAATACCTTTTGGTTATTTTATTTCATTCGGAATTGATGTAACAAGCAAGTGTCTTCGGAACATTGCAGGAGTGTTTGCTGTATATTTATATTCATGACTTCTTTTTCGCGAGGAGGTGTAAATACCCTTGCTCAGCTTGAATCTATTTAAGTGTGATTAGGATCGTTCATGTTTTTCCAGATACTGTTTGATCTTTTCAAGAGGTTATTAGTAAGTATTTGTCTTGAAAACGGAAGGATCTTTCGTTCTTATTATACATATACACTCCATTCAATAAACCTTTATACTCATTCTTACGTGCCCACGAATTGAAATGATTGTATAGCTTGGACCATAGCTGGGTAGGGAGAATGAAATGATTGTATAGGTAGCTGAAAAGTCTCGATGTCGAGGGGGAATGCATTTTTTATATCATTGTGTGAATATCGACTTTCTACTAACTTCAGATTTCTAAGAATCGCTCCAAATAGAGCAATCCAATTCTGCACTCTACCTATTTTCATTCACGATAGGGCGAAATATGTATTTATTTCACTGTGTTTCTATGTTCATTCCTATATACAGGGATTAGCTCACAGGTCCAAATGCCCCCGGCCATCCTTCTCTCAGCTTTTCTCAGCCTTTGGGCCAATTGTCTATCAGGTTCGTAGTTGAACCAGAGTTACAAATTGGGGCATTCAATGAGACAAGTGATATGGGCTAATGTAGCAACGTTCGTTAGGCCTCGAGAAGTCCGATGGTCAAAGATGGGGTCAAGTGTTGGAAGGCAAGATGCAACTACTTCGACATCTGATTCGACGTAAGATCAAATCATCGCATTTGTTACACGAAACATATTTTCGTAATCAGCTTGATATTCTATGTTCATTGATGGTTCTCTTGCGTACATAACTCAAGCTTCACAGATACTACAGCGAATCCATGATATGCTAGAGTTTGTTATGATGTGAGAATAGTTAATCATTCTTTTTCCTTCACAGTAAAGATGCTTTACAACATTTTCACAACGGCCATTTCCCGCTGATGTGCTTCTCGATAATGCCGCCGCCAGCACTACGCTTCTTCGCATGGATATCAAACTCATAATAAGCACATCAAAGAGTAAGCGACATGCCGATTTCCCGACTCACCGCCGAGTTTAGCGTTCACACCACAGTCAAGATAATAATGATCACGAGAAAATTAGTCGCATCATCCAATACCTAATGTCCAGCCGGGATTTTTTTGTAATTCCCATAATCCACTCGCACATGACAGGTCTTTGGCAAAGTAGTCCGAACGCATCCACGTTCTAACAACATCGCTAAGAAAAGGAGATCGCCCAGGCTACTAGCAAAATAGATATTAGGATGTATACTGTGCAGACTTCATCAACGAGTGAAGAGCAAATGACGCATGAATTGGGCACTTAACACGCGGGAATCGAGAGTTATTGTAATGAGAGATTGGGTGATATAGGCAAGCTATAGCGCAGACAGGTTTGCATCAGTGTGATGGAAATTGTCCTTCTCTTAAATTTTTCGAAGTACAATTTTATTCAAAGAAGCAAGTACTGCTCCAGCCTTGAGACAAAGCTAAGCATCCATACTCAAGGGCATCCCTGTGGCGCTTGCTCAATTTACAAGACCATGACATGTTTGGAAGAGGTTATGGATTCGGCCAGAATCCATACAAGTGTCCTGGATTTCACAACAAGAGTCAGCATTAGCATTGGGTTGGGTCTGGAGAACTAAGGCACTACTGCATTGAGAATACATACAGGCATTTCATCACTTCTCCAAGAAAGTTGCTTATGTATACGTGTATAGGCCTCAAGGTCACTGCTAGACTAGAGCAGGGGCATGTATGAAAACGACAAATACTATGCAGGCGCCCACTTGAGATGGAGACATCACCTAACACGTTATTGAGCGATTTATTGTCGGATCCGATATCTTCGGCTCAACCAGTGTGAGGATCTTTGATTAAACATGGATGTCTGCTACAACAAAGGAGAAGTTTCCATAGCTTCAGCAAGGAAGACACACACAATACATCTGTCTATTCCGGATATCCCACTTACGATTTCTGCAGTTATATGGCTTCTTTGGCGGGTCATCAGGTCTAGAATACTGCAGAAGGGTGGACTAAAGTTTAGTGGCATTGATACAGAAGCGGCTCGTCATTGCGTCTACTTTCATCGAACGGAGTGCAAAGTCAAGTTTTTATCTTACACGCCTACATAGTGGATCTTTCACTTTCAGTAGCGGTGACATACAACCAACTGTTGACTGACTGTGGGTCGCATCACACTATTCAAGCATATTGTACTCCTCGCTTCCATACCATCAAGTCTACACAGGAGAACAATCAGAGCGTCCAAGATAGCTCGATCATTAGTCATGGCATCAGCAAGTGATGCTTTGGATTACTCGCGCCCGGATATGCAAGATCAGTTGACAGAGCCAAGTTCCCATTCTATCTACCAAATATTGATGCAAAGCTCATCCCGGAGGTACGAATCAATGCCCTCGGATACTCAAAGATAGGTGTTGTCTTTCAACTAACTGACATTTTCCAATATGTAGACAAGACAGCTATTAAAAAATTATAGCCATATTCCACCGAAGGAACAATCCAAACATGTTCATGAAATCGTAATGCGTTCTTTCCTCATGCTATTTCTCTAAATGTAATCCTTCTTCTAGCGTGAACAAGCCTGGGACATTCGCGTGTATCCTTGCACTGGAGTTGGTGCATGGCTTGTACCTCAACTTTGTCAGAACCCTGTGTATCCTGAGATTTTGAAGCGGGTCCAGGCCGGTGAGACATTAATGGATGCTGTATGTTTTCTTGGACATGATCTTCGACGATTAGTCTACGATGGTGCGCCCTCCGACAAAAATTATGCGATCGATATCGTGAGCCATTGGGATGTGGGATATAACTTGTTCCGCGACCGTGATCAATTTTCTGCGCAGTTCATTGAAGCCGATATCGTATCCGAGTCCAAAGCACTGGCGCCTTTGAGAGGTCAGGTAGATATTATCGCAGTAACACAGGTGATTCATCAATGGGATTGGGATCGACAAGTCACAGCAGCCAAACAGTTGATTAGATTTACCAAAGGGCCTGGCTTCAGGATTGTAGGGAATCAGATTGGAAACTCCAAACCACAAGAAGTAACTTTGAAGTCACTCGTCGTTCCTATGTGGCGACACAACCCGGAATCTTTTGCGAAATTGTGAGATCAGGTTGGACAGGAGACGGGGACAAGGTGGGAGGCGCAGGCATGGATGAGGTCCTTTGAAGAGATGGCATTTTGTGCTAAAGATGGTGCTTGGATGGAGTGGCAATTATTGAGTTTGCTGTGAAGAGGATCGAGTAGGAATAATGCTCTGGAACTTAGTGTTTAGTGTATTATAGAAAGAACAATATCATTTCGGAAGATCAAAAGGCACTGTAAGAACCTTATCATTATTTGCCTCTTGAGACTATTCCATATTTACGTATGCGTAGAGTGAAATAGTAGTGAATTAACGAGTGATAAGGAAATCGACTTTTTTTCGAGGTGTTGTTGTATTTCGCCGAGACCCTCTATCTTATAATGTTTTCTATTGCAATAGACCATTTGTATTTACTAGAGTATGTTTATATACTAAAACATCGTTATTTTACTTGATTGATTATATCTAGTTCATTATCTTAATATATAATCACGATAAAGAAATCGAACTTTTTCTATAGAAATATTTGAGTTCTAATGAGTTGTAGCTTGTGATATGAAAATGATTTAGATTATTATTCAATAAATTACTCTCATGTTTTCCAAAAGTGATTTAATTAGTTTTATATTCTGAAATTCATATTTGTTATATTCTTATGCTCTATAAAGTCTGTATAGATTTTAAAATCTATTATGAAATCCATTCCAAATTATTAATTTCATTCATAGTAACCTTCTTAAAGAAAAATTATAAAGGAAAATAATAATATAATCATAGAATATAAGCCCCTATTGTGGAATCTAGTTTAAAATAACTAAATTCTACCTTTTTTTATAAAATCTATTGTTTTATTATAGAATCCGAGTAAATTGAAAATAAATTACCATTCAATCTTAAATCATAAGAATAATCAAATTACTTTTAAGGAGCGTAGTATAAGAGTAATCTGTCGTATATTATGATTATTATAATAATAGAATCAATACTAAATTATTCTCATAGTATTAAAAGTATAAATAATCACATTTATACTACTAGGATTATTCTAAATTTACTTTCCCATCATTTGAATTCTAGTCTATTAATATAAATACTAATTTCGTAATATAGATTCTAACTCTCAAATTAAATAAATTCTAATTTCAAACATTATAGATTCTAGTTTGAAAATCAAAAAATCTAGTTATTATGAAATCTAAGTGATACAAAAATAAATTTAGATGAATTTCAATAGCATGGGAAAAGATAAAATTAATTTTAATAATAGCAAAGTGATTCATTTTAAAGTTCAATATAAAAAGATAGTGCGATAAATATTAATAGGTAACGTAGTTTAATAGTGGGTCGGCTATATGAGTAAATCAGTCAATTTTACCTTAAATTAATATTCTATATT
>PQXK01000346.1:0-28439 GCA_004786245.1 Botrytis hyacinthi | reverse complement strand
TATATATATATATATATTCATATTCATATTCTAAATTCAACATTCTCTCGATTTCACTTGATACAGCAACTACTATTACTGTATAGATTAATCTTGGCTATGAAGGAAAATTAAGTCATCTACAATACAACTATTCCGGAAACGTTCGTCCTGGACCTGGACCATCACATTCGACCGTAAATTCTTGTTTGTGTCCAACAAAAAATTTGCTTGCAACATTTTACATATATTTCTCAAGAACCTACTTCCGTACATTTGCTTTCCGCCATAATAGATATTTGATGTATATAATGTACTCACGATCTACCCGTCGTTCCAAACTGAATATTTCTCGAGAGTCATATCTACAAGAAGACAAAACCACATCATTTGAGGATCCAAAATTTATGATGCAGAGACAACAATATCCACTCACCTTTACTCAAAATTCAAAAGAAGCTTCAATGCTTTATTCAATGCTTCCAAATATCGTACAATCACGTTTACCCCGTATACCATCAATTCGAAAGACCGTTGACATATATGGATTTGTGAGCGGCCGAAAATGTGAAAGCACTTTATCTGGAGCAAGTACACCAGGATCCCTATCGTCATTGTCAACAATGACCCTCGTCAATGAAAGAAGCTCAATATCTAGTGATGGAGAAACGGATAGCTATTTCATAGACGATTCGCACTCTTCCGATGAGGATTTCCCTCAACCCCTCAAGAATGGACAGCTCCAGACGATAGGATTGTCTGAGACAAAGTCAGGCATTGGATGGAAATTTGCAAATCAAGGTTCGATTGCTACTATATCTAATTCGATCAAAGATACTAATTAATATCTAACAGGATATAATCTTCTTGCTCTTTCAATTGAGGAATCATCGGTGATTTCCCAAAATACTCGATTTAGCAATACTTCCTTAGCGAGACAACTTTATGTCCACGCCTTAACCTACTTACTCCGAGCTCTTCCCTCTGATCTTTCGACAGAAGAAAAGATGAGCCTACAAAGTGCCATACCAACAGAAATAGTAGAGTCTCTACAAGAAGAATCCTACACCAGTGAAAATAGTCAAGATTCAAACACTGGTGAACCCCCTTCGTTACTTCAAAGAAGCATCGCAGCTATTATCATTCAACTATTCATATTGTTCCAATTTATCTTACCATATTTGAAACAAATACTCTCGTCAGCATATCAATACGATCGAACTCATAAGATATCAGAAAAGGTCTTGTCCAAGGGTATAGTAACACTTGATACGATCGGAAAATCGAGCTTGGCAGTTACAGGCGCGGTTTATGGAATGAGTGATGGGAAAGTTGGACAAGCTCTTACGGATGCGGCGGTTTGGGTTGTTGAGGGAGTCACTGGGGGTGTGCATGAAGGTATTAGTGAAGGATTGATGATGTTAGGTGCGAGGAATGGTACTCTGCCCAAGAAGAAGTAGATAGGAGGAGACGTCTATGAAGCAAAGTATATTTGGCGGGGTTAATTTTTGACGATAGATGAATGGTGATACCCATGTATAGAACAGGAGTTTTTTTTTTCCGGATATAGGATAAGCACTAGTACTTGGAGTAGGTAGGTTAGAAGGAGTCATATATTTTAATGCATCAATGCAAACCAATAAACAAGGATTGTTAGTACGTTTTGGTGGTGTTAGTAGAGGGGATCCAATTTGGTAGGTATATGGGGGCGAGTCCCCAAACCCCCATAGCTCGCTGCGCTCGAATGTTTGTAATCCGATGATCTATCGCCATCTCCTCTGACCTGCCGTTCATGAAGCCTTCGAATGACCATTGTAGCTTATTTTGAACAGGAAGATTGAGCTCAAAGGATTTTAAGATACTTCATCATCGCCTCCAGATTCAAATCTGGTAGATGGTCCGCTCACCTCTTCTCCCATCCGTTTTTCGCTTGGTATCCGATAAGGCCTAGTCACGTGTCAAATAATCTAGCTATTCACATACTAGCGGCACAAGATAAACTCATTAGCGTCAAAAAAAAGTTCTGGTAAAAGAGAAACTTCATATCTAATTTTTGCAGAGGGGACTTCAGCGACTTCGACAATTTCATTCAATCGCTACTTTAATTTTTATACTGTTGAATTCAACAGTTGTAACCTCAATTGGATTGTCATTACTACCTTATCAATTTTTATCCGTATACGGATCAGTATTTAATCATGTTTTCCGTCTGCAGAAGAGGTCCCGCCTCAATATCTAGAGCCCTTCGCGCAGTCCCTTCAACCATTCGAATTCCTTCAACCCGACCTTCAACTCTTTCTCTCCTTTCACAAAAGACTTCATTGCCAGTTTTGGAGTCAAGATGGTTACATGTATCTTCGGCTTCACAATTACAAAGTGTTGCCACTCAAGAAGCTGCCGTTGTTCAAGAAAATAAAGTCATTAATCGTTTCGATGAACTCACCAAATATGGTTTGGTTCACCCAAATGTTGTTAATGAAATCACCCAAACTATGAAACTCGAGACCATGACAGAGGTCCAAACTTTAACTATTAACCAAGCTTTACAAGGACATGATATGTGAGTTCTTGGAGAAAACATCTAGCCTTGAGAGTCTTATACTAATCTATCCGATAATAGTATTGCACAAGCACGAACTGGTACCGGAAAGACAATTGGTTTCTTACTTCCTACTATCCAAAATATCCTCGAGAAGAGTCCTGAGCTTGCATCTCGTCAACGTTATTCCAGAGCAAGAGCTTCCGATATCCGCGCAATCATCATTTCACCTACCCGTGAATTGGCAGAACAAATTGCTGTCGAAGCAGTCAAGATTACAAGAAATACAGATTTGATTGTACAAGTTGCAGTCGGAGGATCGAGCAAAAAGGAGATGCTTAGAAAAGTTCAACGTGAGGGTTGTCATATCCTTGTCGGAACCCCAGGAAGACTTCAAGATCTTTTGACCGACGAATACAGTCAAGTTTCTGCTCCAGGGTTAACAACTTTGGTTCTCGATGAGGCTGATCGACTTTTGGATGATGGATTCTCTAAGGATATCGATAATATCCAAGAGCTCTTACCTAAACGAAACGAAGTTGACCGACAAACATTATTATTCTCCGCCACCGTTCCAAGAGAGGTTATGGGTCTCGTCAGAAGAATCTTGAAACCGGATTATCAATTCGTCCAAACCGTTAAGGCAGGAGATGTAGCCACACACGAAAGAATCCCTCAAAAGATTGTCGCTGCTACTGGAATGGAGAACGTCATGCCAGCGTTGGTCGAAATTTGCAAGAAAGGAATTGAAAAGGCTAACACCGAAGGTTCCTCTCCATTCAAGGCTATTGTATACTTCAACTCAACCGCAAACGTTCAATTGGCTGGAGAGATTATGAAAGGAATAGATTCCCTTCATTCAATTGAGGTTTCTGCTATTCACGGCAAGCTCACACAAGAAAGAAGAACTAGAGTTACAGACAGATTCCGTCGTGCCAAGTCTGCTGTCATGTTATCCAGTGATGTTACAGCTAGAGGAATGGATTTCCCCAATGTTACTCACGTCATTCAGATCGGTGTCCCTAGAGATAGAGATACATACATTCATCGTGTAGGACGAACTGGAAGAGGAGGCAAGGAAGGAGAAGGATGGCTCATATTGACACAGTCTGAAATTCCAGGAGCTCGTCGAACATTGTCCAATCTTCCAATCACACCCGATCGTACACTCGAGACTCCCTTTGTTGATATGAAACAAGATGCTCAATTACCAGCCACAACCGCAGAAATCCTTAACGAAGTCGGTCAAGCAACCAAGAGAGTTGACCGTGAAATTAAAGTCGACGCATATATGGGAGCACTTGGTCAAGGCCAGAGGGGAGCAAGCCCTAGGGCAATGATGGAAGACTTGAACAACTGGACTAAATTTGGCTGGGGTTGGGAGAAACCTCCTATGGTTGGCCCTGGTCTTGCTCGCAAATTGGGAATTGATAGAATCCCTGGCGTTAACATTGGACATGAACCTCGCGAGAATGATGACGATCTTGGTGGTGGACGAGGATTTGGAAGCAGTGGTGGAGGACGAGGATTTGGAAGCAGCAGTGGTGGTGGTGGTGGAAGAGGATTTGGAAACAGTGGTGGATCTAGTGGCGGAAGAGGATTCAGTGGTGGCCGAGGTGGTGGAAGTGGAGGTGGTAGAGGATTTGGTGGAAGAAATGGTGGAAGAAGTGGTGGAAGTGGTGGAAGAGGATTCGGTGGTGGTGATAGAGGTGGTTCCAAAGGAGGATTTGGTTCATCTTCAAGTTTCTAAACAAGGTTTGATACTTGATTTGTTTGACTAAATCGCTCGTTTGTGTATCACCACTTCCTTTTCCTCTCATTCCTCTTCCTCTCTCCTTTTCATTTTGTCTTGTCTCGGCTCATCTTGTTTTACTTTATTTTATCAGATTTTTGACCGGTACAAGACCACAAAGAGATTTGCCATATGCAAGATTCGGGAAAGGGATTTGGGGGGGAAACAATACTCAAATTTATGCCTGTACGATACATACAATTCTTCGATTCTTGTTGGAAAATTATAGCAAATGGATAGGAAGGATACAAAAATGGGCAAAAGGGGGGGATGGAGCTTAGGCGTTTCTTGTTTGGGAGCGACGATAGCTTTGGATCATTCAGCAAGCGCAATGCTCCCTTGTATACCTACCTACATTCCTATGTATAACCTACGAGTTGGATGGATAATGAGGAGTATCTTTTGAAGGTATGGAATGGGATGGAGAAAAGGGAATGAAATTTTTATGGTGGAGAGTTGGGGATGGATAGATACGTGGTGGGGGGAGGGGAGAAAAGATATTACTCAACGAGTTAGTAGTAAGTGGATGGGGAATCGATAGGATAGTCATATGGATAGACATAATTCTACTCTTTATTTTATGACTCTTCTTTGGTACTATGCACATTTGCTTTCATTCCTATTCTTATTTTTGATTTTGTGATGAACATTAGATGTATATTTTCAAAAGATGAATAACGAATGGGGATGCAAGATAAGATTATATGGTAAAGGGGCTTTGCAATGGTCAAGGGAGGTATTATCAAGTAGCCGCTTATAAACATTTTCTTAGAAGTATATACTTGCTGCCTTTCTCCCATCCATATCTAGACAATATCGTTCTAATCGCAAACAAGAAAACGATGACTAAATAAACACTAAGTAGGTATGCAGATGACTTAATTATTTTAATCTATACCAAGTTTTTCATCGCTTTGAACCCTTTCCGCAGGAAAAGTGTACATATATATATATCTATCTATGCATGCGCGATGCGCTCTCCTCTTGATTTCCCAATACCCCGATACCCAATACGAAAGATTTTTCTCTACAATTCAGAACGGAACATCCACGCGTAGATTCTACATCAAAGACTCTGATCTATAGAAATTTCCATTTTCATATCCCTCACACCAAAAGGTAAAACGCCATTCATGTGGTATCATATCGCTCCGAGGGACATGTGATTTCCCAAAGTATGCAGAAAGAAAAGAAATTCCCATTAAACTTCAGTAGAAGGAAGAAAGTTGAAGAAGAAGCAAAGGAAGGAGAACTGTGTCAAGAATTATGCGGTCATAACAGAGCGAACATCCCAGACCAGTAATCTTTCATCCCAAGCAGTGCTGGCGCACCAACCTTCCCCAAAGAGACACCAATCAACACCGTGTACAAATTCGGTGTGGGCATCCATGCGACCGATTTGACGAGGCATGGTGGCATTCATTGTACCATCAGTCCAAATGCGACAAGACATGTCATAACTGGCACTCAAGAGGGTATCGCTAAGATGAGGACTCCAGACCAATTTTCGAACAGCATATTCATGCCCTCTTAAAACGGCGACAGGTCCACCACCCACGTTGCGAAGATCAAAAGTCCGAATCGCTTGATCGACACCAGCCGTCGCGATAACTCCCTCACGATATTTATTCCAATCATGGGTGAGAGCTTCAGTTGGAGGTGAGACTTGACGATTACTTCCTACTGCTCCCAGAGAGCCTGCACTTGGTGAGGAACCATGGATTGGAATAAGTGAGACTAGATGATTGGAAGCCGAGGAAGGGGTACGTAGGTCAAATATTCTTAAATGTGAATCTGAGGAGACAGATGATATGATCGACGGTGAATGAGGAGAGAAGGCAGTGCTATATGTGCAAGAATGTGTAGGTAATGTGAGAACTGAGCTTGTGCGATTTGGGTTCCACTGATAATAGGAGAGTTAGCAATACTGGCGATGAGACGATTACACCCAGACACAGGAGATCCTCGTACCAGTTTAATTGTACCATCCCAAGAGCTTGAAACAAATGTATCTTTCGAGACCAAATTCCAATGAACAGCAAAAACTTCGCGACCGTGTTCATGAAAGTTTGCGACGGGGAATGATTCGTGAATTGCGGTATCGAATAATTTGACGCTGCCATCACCACATGCGACAGCGACTTGGTTTTCGTTTGATTCGGACCATGCTAAATCGTAAATGGAATCTTGAGTATCGAAACTATATTATGAGAAAGGACAATAGTCAGCAGGAGCTATGAAAACGACAAAATTGGTAGAATCCGAGCCAACCCCCGAATATTACCTACGTTTTCTGTACTTGAATACCTTGCGGAGTCAACATCAAGCTATAAAGTCTCCCATTTCCTACCAACCCATAATTGGCAGAAGCAGTCACACAAATTCGATTGTCGAAGAAGGGAGAGTATTTGACAGCAGAGCCTTTAAAGCCTCGAGTAATAAACTCCATGATTATTACGAAGGGGGAGGATTGTCGCCGAACCTCGACGTTGTGATTCTATGTATTGCTGTAATCGTTACAAGTAATTAGGTGAATTGTAGGCAAGGGAAACCCCACCATCAATCTATGCCGAGGAGTTATTCGGCTGAGTAATCTTACACGTGACTATCGTAAAGTTTGAAACTTTGAGTTCATCAATCACGGCCGTAGAGAAAGCCAATTTATGTATGCAGGATTGATTCGATTGTCTTTGATAGCTTCTACAAGCTTTCAAAAACCCAGGCAAGCTTGCACTCCAGTCATATTGACAGATTGTAGTGAAACAGTTTTCCCTGAATTCTGGTACGCCGTTAGCCAAAGAGAACCAGCACAGCAGTGGACCTCGAGTTCGATCAAACACACACTGTGCCTTGAATAGAAATTGGTCAATATGATGGATGCCTTTGTATCAAGAAAAAAGCGAAAACTATCTGTCTCTTCCCAGTTACCACTGGAATCAAACACGATCGATCGCATTGAAGATCTCTGTGTTCCGGATGATGAATCAACGGATTTTAAGCTGGCGTTATTGTCATCTCTGCACCCTGAAGTCGAACAACAAGTCCTTCTTGAGATCTTACTTGAGCATGATGGCGATGTTGAGAAGGCCTCAAGTTCTCTATCTATTGTGGATAGTGCCTCTTTGCCGATACCCAAGAAGCCATCAGCCACGGTAGGTTATCAAAGTTCTCTTTCTACATTCATCTCGAGTGAGAACTCCACAAAGCGAGTCAAGTCTTTGTCTAGGAAAGGCAAAACTCTTCATTTATATTCTCCTGAAGATGTCGCAACTCATACCCCTTGTTCTATTATACATAACTTCTTACCGGTGGAAGAGGCCAATACGCTACTTGAGGAGTTGTTAAAAGAAGCACCAACTTTCGAAAGGATGACCTTTAAATTATTTGATAATATGGTCACGAGTCCTCATACAGCTTGCTTTTATGTGGAGAGTTTGGAAGAGCAAAGGGCCCAAAAGACAGAATACCTTTACAATGGTAGTCTACTAACGGTGAGTAGTGCTCAGAATTTGAAGTCTCGGATTGCTAAACTGATAACTTGCAGGATGTCCGTCAACTCACCCCACAAATGAGAAAAGTCTCGCCTAAAGTTCAGGATGCTGTCAATTCAGAAGTCGCAACCCGAATCAGAACACAGTATCCTAATGGTCAGAAGCTCAAGTACCAATCATCGGACACATGGAAGCCAAATGCAGCTTTCGTCAACTGCTATAAAGGTGGCGCAGAGAGTGTGGGATATCATAGTGACCAGCTCACTTACCTTGGACCACGAGCTGTCATAGGATCGATATCTTTGGGTGTGGCACGTGAATTTCGTGTTCGAAAAATAGTCGCTCAAGAGTCAGACTCGAAAGAGAAAAGCAAGGAGTCTTCAGACGCCGAAGGTCAAATAGCTATTCATCTACCACATAACTCTCTGTTGATCATGCATGCTGAAATGCAAGAGACTTGGAAACATAGTATCGCACCAGCACAAGCCGTTGATCCTCATCCAATTTCTGGGAACCGACGAATCAATATTACCTACCGAAATTACAAAGCTTCATTACACCCTAAATTCACGCCAAAATGCAAATGTGGCGTATCCACAGTATTGAGAGTTGTACAAAGAAAGAAGGAGAATTTAGGTCGATACTTCTGGATGTGCCACGCAGGAAATGTTCCCGGGAAAGAAGGTTGCACGTACTTTGATTGGGCTGAATTTGATGACGATGGTAATCCGACCTGGCACAATAAAATCAAAACTGAGGCAGATATCAGTGACCCAAAAACTTGCAAAGAGATCCCTTGATCTGGAGACTTTTTAAATGTCTGTATTGCAGCGCTTCACGCTTCAACTTCGGCAAAATACCAAACCTTAATGTCGCGAATAAGCCTGGATTGAAACCTTCTAAGACGACTAGGCTTGGAAGCTAGCATTGTCCGGCTATGTTAGCTGCTTGGTCTGATCAAGGTAAAGATGCTGTCATTTCAAACAGATTTTTTTACTTATCAAACTTCTGCAAGTGAGCATTACTTTTCGAAAACCCGAGTGTATATAAATTCTCTCATCTACAGAGACAATCAACTTCCTACATTCCATACACCTAAAGTTCCCCTCTTCTTACCTCAGAATTCAATCGAAGCTTTTCAGATCAAATTTAAAAGAAATCGAAATCTTTGCAAACTACTCTACACAGAAATAGGTCACCTCAGACAGGCCGGAGTCCTTCAATAATGGCGGCACAGTGTGAATTTTCTGATCATAAAACGCCAGTGGCCATGGACCACAACTCTTCAAAAAGCGTCAAAATGACACATCTCCTCCCAGCTATTCCATCTCGTTACTCACTGGACGCCATTAAATATTTTTCGGACAATTTAGTCACTAATCTTCATCAAACGGGTGTTTTTTCCACTCACACAAGATTTTTGGACAACGGTGATAGTACGATTGAGAACGAAGCTCATCAGCCCCAAGTCCAAATTACTCGCCGTCCCGTCGAAGCTCTCAGTCAATTCGGTCATCTCGATCAAACGTCCAAATTTAACAATCTTTGGACCAAAAAGGCATGGTCGTCGGAACTGTTGACCATTCGAGATCGTCAGGAGATCAGTGCTATCTCGACCTCGCGAATTCATATCACAGAAAAAAAGCGGAAAACGCAATTCAGATTCAATGCCCTTCCTCTTGAAATCCGAGAAATGATATATGAATATACTCTTCTCAGACCCCTCGAGAAGAAAAAGAAATCCGCATCCAAGGCACCTGTATTTTTCAGAGCCCTAAAGATATACGGCGCGCAGAGTCTGTATATTGAAGCGAAGACTACCTTTCATTCTATCAACCAATTCACATATAACATTGTGAAAAGTCTCGAGGTTGCGAATCCTGAAGTATGTGGGATGTTTCGAAAATTACTTTTGATTATACCGTGAGTTTTCCCGAAATTTTCCTTTGATAGTCTAGAATGTAGGTGGACAATCCAAAGCTTTCAGTGCTCGAGATCATTTGACCATTTATCGCTTTGGATAATTGAACACTCTGGGTATTTTGAATCGGGTTACAGACACTTAAAGCCACAGATTGTCCATTTGCATTTGTACCACAAAATTGGCGACTAACACACCTCTCAGTTCCACCTTCACCCCGTTATCACAGATTCCAAGCCAGATCTCTCTTCTTTATTCTTCTCTCCGTCATTTAACACTTCGCAAGATGTTCTCCTACGAACAAGGCGGATTCGAAACGTTCTTCACACTCTCATTGCCGAAATTCGAAAGATTGATCAGCGTGAAAGTCCAATGCGAGTATGGGAAACTTCTCACTTCATCTTTTGTTCAAAATCAGGATAGATGGATATCTCTGTTGAACAAAATGATCACTGGGGAGAATGGGGAGTTTGTACAAGGTATACGGATGGGAGGGGAGGGAATCAGTGGCACGACACCTAGTACTCCCACGTGGGTATGGAAGGTTGGAAATCGCGACTCGGGAGAAACTAGAATGATGGATGGTATGAAAAGAGAGATAAACTTGGTTATTAAGCATAGAGTTTCTCATGTCAAATTTTAGTATGACATCCCATGTTGACAGAATCATTTTGGATGTCATTCTGGACTGATTAGGCGTAGATCATGTTCTATTGTTCAATATCTCACATTTCTCCAATGGTTAGAACGAGATCCAATACATAGAAATTTTCAACATCAGATCATTAAACAGAATATTTCGTGCTTTGAGATTAAAACCATCTTCATCCGGCTGCACAATAATCTACATATGGAAGGGTGTGTTCAAGGATATGTGTGGAGATATACATAGAGCTTAATACTAAAGATTGATTTGGAACATAAATTATTAACAATTTACTCAGTATCTATATTCATGCGCATGGAACACCTGACTTATACTTTGCGTTGACCTTGTGCAGCTAGCAGAGAACCTCTAGAATTAAGGATATCACTTTTTAATTGTTTCCAAGTACATGCCATTCCAAACATCTCGAAAAGGTTATGTCTCAAAATTATTCATTCTGCAGTCAAAATGCTGACTCCAGAGTGGTATGTCTCATATCATTAAACATGATTTACTCGCGTATATACAAGTTCAAATGAATATTCAAACTATTTACCAACACCAACATCCAATTCCATCTCGTTCCACGTTTCGAAAACGAACGAACAGTCATTCTCCATCTCCCAATCCTCCCACAACCCATCGATCATAATCCCCCTCATAAAGCCCACTTGACGTACCCCAATGCATCATCTCATTCAAAATCCATTCCACTTTCCCCATCACCACAATTCATATCCCCCCCTCATAACTTAACCAGTCCACAAAGCCGGTCCTGGCATGGGATAACTACTCAACGTTACATAAGGATTGAACAAAATTCCCGGATCAGTCGCCTTATAAAAGCTTGTCGCTGCCACACCTGTAGGATTCGCGGTTCCAGAGCCCGTTACATCAATGTTAACGCAGAAAGGATAATTTTGTGCGCCATTTGCTGTTGTGGCCCCGTGGAGCGCAATGATTTCGTGGCGGAATACGTAGTGACCTGTAGGGGTGTTAGTTGGAGGGTCATTAAGAGCGGGAGAGAGAGGGAAGAATAGTGAGTTCACATACCAGCAGCGAGTGTCTTTGGTACAGTGGTTGTCCAGGTATTGTTGTTCGCCATCAAAGCTCCTGTGGCCCAGACTTGTGTGTTGAAATTGATACCTGATTGATCGATCTTCACCCATCTGAGATTGGCTTTGTTGACCTAGTATTCATTAGCTGACCGATCTTTGTTGTAATAATCGATCTATCATAGGTCGTTTATATTTTGTAAGAGCCAAGACACTTTCAAGATGAAAGCGTAAGGGGAAGCAAAAGCGAAAGCGAAATCACATACAGTAGCGCAGCTTCCCCCACAATTAGCCACATAGGTCAACACTGGCCCAATATTATGCGGCCAGGTAGTCCATTGAAATTGCACTGTTCCACCTGCAGCAACAGTAGCAGAGACATTTGCATTTACTGCATTTTTATGGCATATTATATCGGAAGTCCTTCATCGTGTCCAGATCAGCCATTGCCAGAACCGAAAAAAGAGGTTCAAGAAAGAGAGAAAGGAGACAACATACGAATACTGATCAGGCGCAATAAACCCAATATCCAATGCCTCCTCATACCATCCGGGAGTTTGTGGATAAGGAACCTTGTTTACAACGTCGTACCAGTAGGAGATTTGCCAGCCGGAAGTGTAGACACCATTTGCTACAATTCCGGAGACATAGCCATGAGAGAGCGCGGCGGGGATAAGGGAAAGAATGGGGAAGATGGTGGAGAGGAGATGCATGATGATGTAGATTGGGGGAAGGTGGCTGGAAGGATGGGAATGAGTGAGGGAGTCAGAAAAGAAATGAACAGATGAGGGAGTTTGAGGGAATTATATATTAGATACGTATATATGTTCAATAACGAATGAGCGATGAAGAAATCTTGGCTTCTAGTGTGGTAGTATCGATTGAATCTTGTGATCGTTGAAGAACTACTCACGCCATTTAACATTTTAATGAAAATCCGGGGTAGTGGGGGCTAAATACAACATGCAATATAAATGCCGTAGATGCATTGGTGCGAATTCTCCTAAATCCGGGGATAATAGATTAAGTGGGATGCTTTAATATAATGTTAATATAGACATAACGTTGAGGTTATTGCCAAGACGGTCATTATTGTGCGGGTTTGATCTTCAGCCGGCATTTCGGAACGGCGGGGCGGGTTATATGTTCTGGTGTTTGCATTATATGTCGCAATCTGACTTTAGGAAACTAAAGACCTCGTTGGATTGAGTCAGAAATTTTGTGCTTCAGTCTCATGTTTCGCTATTGATAAAGAAGAAATTGTGATAATTTAGTTTGCTGTTGTTGTATACTTATTCTTCGTGTGAATGTAATCTGAAAAGATACCATAACAAGGGGCCCGCTTAATTGTGCGTTGAAGATTCCAAGTTTTATATCATTCTTGCTATTTTCATTCCTATAGCAAGTGGTTTTGGTAAGTGATAAGGATGACATGTTCTCTGATATAATTCGCCTATGATGTGTATCGAGGTTCTCGAATCTTGCGGCAAAGGGGGTCCTCGTCCCGATTCCGAAAGTTTCAGTCCCTATTGTGCATTGGTCCACACACACACTTATTATGAATCAAGAAGACTTCCTTTGTAGACACCTGCCTCCTTTGAACTTTCACCTAAAATCATCACATGTCATAATATTACCCTGAAATTTGCTCCGGATGACTGTGGGCTATTAGCCACGAGGTCACCACCGCCACAAGAGCTGTCCCCGATTTTGATTGTGGACACTCTACAAAAATTCTCAGAAATATTGTCAGTAAGATAAAGGTCACCACTATCGAGTCCAGACCCCGTCATTGATTCTCGACTTCGTCATCTGTAAGCCTGTTTCTATCAGCACATCTTGGGTTCCATACCGGCAAATTTTGCAATCAGTTGACCTTCCCCCTTGAGAATTATCGACTAGTCAATAGATGACTAAACTAAAACCATGACATGCTCATCGGTGTCAAAATTATGTTTCTCCCTTGGAACATGTGCACTCTCTTCTGCATGGTTTACTTCGTCGTCTAAATCCAAATCTCCATATCCCGATAATAGGATATGGCCAATTCTTTCATACTCTCCTTGTGTTTCTTTAAAGCGTCTTAAAATCAATCCCTCCTTGCTGAAGAGCCGCAATATATACACATTGCACATATTGCTGTCCATATCTAAGGACGAAGTATCTTCTAAACAGTCAAAATGAATATTAGAATAGTCGATGGATAACTTGTCCAAGATCTTGGTTTTTGACTCGATGTTTTGAATGGTTAAAAGCGGAGCGCATGATAACCATAATGCTACATTTGGCATATCGCCAAATCGGCATACAGACCCCAGTTTCTCGACTTGCAATATTTTCGATTTCACATCGTCGAAGTTTGGAAGCCCCCCTAGAATTACAAGCTGCGATGCCAGAGATGCCCAAGACCATGTTGGAGCTCGTCGAGCTGAAAATTTCTGGTCTACCATGGGATCACGAACATACCAACATAGTTGCTCCAATAAATTGTCATACCACATTCCGGAAAAGTATTTATCTTTCGTCTGTCGCTGTATTTTCTCCGCAATTCCGGCCAGTGCAATCAGTCTATCTGCTTCGTAGGTTAAACAACGACCTGTATAGTTCGCAACAATTCTGTTCCAGTTTCTAATTGAAAGCGGCTCCTTCAGCCAGCTTCCCGTACCTCGAGAGTTTTCTGCTGTATTGAAGTCGAAAGGTGAACTTTCTGAAACAAACTTGGTATCGCAATCCCAAAACACTTGTTCTCGTGTAAAGTGCACAGTCCGTGGTGATAGAAGGCGCTCTTGTAAGACCCATCCTTGACTCTCTAATTGGCAAAAATTAAGGTCGTCCAGAGCATGCGTCCTAATTTTTGTACAATAGTATGAAGCATTGATCTTCCCATCAACTTTCAAAGAGATGTGACACCTCGGAGCATCACTTCTATCAAAAGAGCATCCTTGACTGCCATCAATGGAGCTAGATGCTGCAATGTTCAGCAAACAGCTGCCATAGACATTAGCCATAGTGAAAGACTCTCTAGTCCAGTCTTCGTTATCATCTTGGACGATGCAAAGTGAGTCGATCCAGATCTACCTAATTTTCAACTCCATACAAACTTTAATGGCATCATGAAAAGTCTTCGGAAGCTCATCCGTTTCTATTCTCGATAAAAAATTTAATAAGGTTGATTTCGTTAGTGTCTGGTATTTCTTCCTTGGAGCTCCCCAGCAGTGGCTCAAAGTAGCAGATTGAAGATCGTTTTCCTCGATCAGACTTCCCAAACAAAGTTTTGGACGTCCTGCTTGAAGATCTATAAGTCTTGTTGGTACGAAATCTGGCCTCTGAGATTTACATCGCGGGTGTAATCTCTGACATGCACTCAACCACTCTTTGATAAGAGGAATTGATTGCCTCGTATTAGAAACTGTATCCAGGTCTTCGAAGACTTCATTATCTGGTTAATCGTAAGTCAGTTCAAATTTTCTCAAAAACCCCAAAAACTCGCAATAGAACAGACGTATCCATAGCATATTTCCCCATCTACCAGGCTAACTCAAGCACTCTACAATCCCACCATGCTTTGAAGTAGAAAAATGAAGACTATTAGTATTGAAAATACTTGGTTTACTCTTGGGAGGTTCTAGCTGTAGTGTTATGTAATCTAAAAGTGCCTAGTGACTCCTCATGAATTAACTCACATTTTTGAAGCGATTGTCTTATCTCCACTACGAATTCAAACCCACAGACTCGATCCTTCCAGTGGGGATCAATTGGGAAGCGCAAATTAAGAGACCATTTGTCGTTGTCACGGGATTGAGATTCTATATATCCTTGCGAAAACGGAAAAGGGCCTTCTCCAAAACTTGCCTTCCACTCATCAATATATCTTGAAATCTGAGCGTCGCGCTTCTTTTCTTCATCATCATCATCGCGAATCAATATGGCACAGAAAGAGCAACCACTTTGCGCCGAAATTCGTAGGCTTCGTGGATTTCGTACATGAGGTATAGCTGTGTCATAGAATTTGTATTTAATCTCCTTTGATCGTTCAAGCCAATGACCGCGCCCCAATCCATCAACCATGTTCTGACAAACAGCACACAGCTTTGATGACGGCCTGGAATTGCTCCAAGGTGACCCATCCAGAACATGGTCGAAAGAATGATCTTGGTAAAGCCGAGCAGAGTTTGATCCATATCTTTCTATATCTTCAGTCTTTGGACTGAGTGTTTTGAATCCTTCGTCTGTCTCAATTCGATCCGTCGAATCATTTTGAACTTTGCTCCCTGAATTCCATGAAGACGAGCTTGATGGAATGTCTTTTGCGATCTCGTAATCTTGCCCATTCATGTTGCCAGAATTGAGATTATACTGTGAGGGAGAGGCAAGTCTGCAAATTAAAAGTAAGATAGGTCAGGTTTGTTGTGTTGGTGATAGAGCGGTTTACGAAATAATAAGATGTCTTTCTGATTAGATTAGTAAGCTTCTTATCCAACCAACGGTTAAATGTTCGGAGTAGACTTGGTTTCATGACTTATAGCAATGCGAGGGCAATTAACCAAAATTTAGTAAGAGAATGGTAACATTCTGAGACTTAACTTTGAAAAGACGTGAGATAAATTATTTAAGTTTATCGAATCATATTCCTATTTACTTGACACTACAACTCTCCGCCGATTCCTCCAGACTTATAAATTGTTTTGCAACATTCTCCCCGGTATCATCATACGTACTTCTTCCTCCGAAAACCTCCACCATCTGTCCACTACTATTCCCCCATCCTAATTCCTCCAACCCTCCATCAGGCTTTTTTGCAAATGCTAACCAAGCATCCTGCATCGCTCTACTCGTTTCCCACTCCAAGTCCGTATCCTTGCCCCTGAAGTCCTCTGAGGTTCCAAAAATCATAGGAAGCTCACTGGAATGGTATGCGCCTGCCCATGGTAATGGTGCGACATTAGAGAAATTTCCTCGGTATTGAAAACGATAGGTTTTAAGACCGAGTTGGGTCCGAAAGTATGATGCTGCCGAGTTTGGACAGATGTAGCGACGAATTTGGTTGATGGAAGCTAAGGTGCGATTAGCCGATTCGGTCAATGGATCTGCTGGGAATGCGTCGCGAGACATAGTATCGTTGGCATTAAACCCATAAATCACGGGGAGGGAGGAGACTTGGTTGTCCATGAGTCGCTGCGTGTAATTTTGGAAGACAATTTTGTCATCTTGAACGATATTGAACGTCAAAGTGGGGGTGACAAGAGCGTCATTGTAAGACTTGAGAAAAGCTTCGATATCGTTGGCTGGAACTTGACGCATGCATGTGAGGACTTCGGAACCGGTACAATTGAAATGAGAAGCCACAAATGTGAAATTCGAGTAAGTAGGATCGTTTATTGGTGTAGATGTGAGTGAAATACCTGAGTCACATATGAAACCTTTCACGATGGGATCATCCGGATAAGCATAGTTGTATGCATCTGTTGATCCTGCTCCAGCTGATTGTCCCCATAGAACCATCTGTTCCGGATCTCCGCCGAATGCAGCGATATTTTCGTGAATCCATTCTACCCCCGCCCGCTGGTCAAGATAACCTAAGTTTTGAGATTCGAGACCAGGTGCATTTGGAAATCCAAAAATGTTCAATCGATATTGAATACTAACCACGATATAAGATTGTGTTCTTTCAATCCATTTTGCAGGATTTTGATAGGGAACTGAAGACCCCCCAGTTTGCAGTCCACCACCGTAGAGATATATCAGAACTGGTAGCTTGTCTTCTGGTTGGGAGTGAAGCGGTGCCCAGATACTCAAAGTGAGACAGTCTTCGCCGCTTGGTCCCCAAATGAAGAATTCTCGGACGAAGGTGTTATAGATGGAAGGAATTCCACTTTCATATTGTGGACAATTCAGAGAAAATTTTGTTGCATCAACAATAGTGGACGACTGGTTGGATGGTAGTGCATTCGGTGGCATCCAGCGTAAGTTGCCGATGGGGGGTTGAGCGAAGGGTACGCCTAGGAATTGACGAACATTTGGTGTGGTTCCGTTGATAATTCCTTGAACTGAAATTTCTTAACGTTGTTCCCGAGATAAGGTCAATGAACACTTACGACGGCCATTCGTTGTGGGAATACTCAAGTCTACATCTGATTTTGACTGCCCTGGTCTCGAGCTGACAGCTTGTATGGAGAGCACAAGTGTCGTCACTATGCCAGAGAAAGCATTAATACACACCATTATAGTATTCAATGTAAGACATGAGCAGAGACTGGAGACATCAGGTCGTAGGTGGAAGCGGGGGACTTTATATACAGTTCTTGGGTCATCCCACCTTGCTACTTATGACGTCTACCACTTACAGTGATGTTATCAGTATTTTTTTCGGCATACTCATTCAAATAGAATTGATACCAGTCGGCAAACAGATACCGTATAAGCTCAATAATCTCGCTCTGAGCTTACCAGTTTGATTTAAACTTAGGAAAGCTGATTGGTGCATGTGGCTGAATGAACTCACAAGAGGGATTTTGATCTATTATTCAATGGAGTTTGAAAAGCTATAACTGAATCTGGGATAGCTCTGTGTTATTCGGCAGCGAGATGAATCCTAGTTCTGGTGGCAGTCGGATGACGCGGGGAAAGATTGCGGGGTAGTGGAGTCCTGCCATCACATTTGAATCAACCCGAATAGGAAAACAAGATGATGATCACTAAACACAGAATGACGATTGTAATTGTTACAGAAGCGAGAGCTTGGTCGGTTCCATAATTTAAGCATTTGCAACCGAATCATGTTGAGTGGAGATCGGTTATATACTTCCGCTACCGAAATCAGGCTAGATACATCCAATGGCATACCATTACATAGATAGATATCAGAGTTTGCACCAGAACGTTTTAAAGAAGATTCCCACAGTAACATCTCATTCATTTGATTTCTACACCGAAAATGATGAAGTTCTCTCTGACGTGACTGTAAGTACTTTTCCTATCCACTTTTACTTCGGCCGCGGAAAAGCCAGGGGCCATGAGGAGTTCAGTGTGAGCTTTTATAATCGAGACTATGGGGTGTTAAAACTCGATTGAAAAATCGGCATCACAATCAAATAGTTATTAATGATTGAGTTGGTCTAGTTACCTGGTCGCGGGCCTACCTACAAGCGGGCTGTGGTTGGAGAGGACTGAGAGAGGTGGCTTGTGGGCTTAAGATCATATCAATGCATCTTATTCTTTTTATAGGAGGTCAATTCGACATAAAATTCTGTATGTATATGGTCACAGATTCGATTGAATGTCGTTCAGTCAAGCCAGCAACACCTCGTAAAGCCGCTACATTGCGCAACAGACACCATTATTTACTGAATTCCAAAAATGAATGGAAAACTAAAATTTGACTTCATTGAAAGTGGAAACTTCGAATCGACTGCACCTCCCTCCAAAAGAGAACCCTAACAGCATAAGTGACTTTAATAATTACTGGGCCAGTCAACCATGTTACTATAAACATAGAAATTTACTTCAATCTTGTACCAGCTCCTTCCTCTAACACCACGCCTTTACCAAATTCAAGGAAAAAGTCTAATAGACAGGAGTACTCTTAAACTTTATTGATTCTTCTAATATCAATTCGAAAAGCGATTATAAGAGCATTGCGCATGGGGGATTGTAATAATCCCAAGAATCAATAGGCGTCAAAAAAGGGAATTCGGTCCAAATACTATCTTCAGAAGGTACCGGGAATGGTAGTTGTATGTCGAATGTCGGTGGTTTTGTTAAGCTGAAAACTGGTTGTAGAAAGAGAGATTTTCGATCGTCTGTGAGCATCATCCACCACTCTCGAGACCACCAACGGAGTTCTACATAAAGGATTTGCAGTCCTGATAAACCTTCTAAAGCGTTCCAGGTATCTGTCCACTCTTTTAGAGTCTCATTTTGATGCTTGGGATCTTCGACAAATGCTTCTCTGACGTCCGTCCAAATCTCGAGATACAACACGCGTATGCAATTCAAGCGCCGAGGGAGTAAAGCCTTTTGTAGATGTGTCGCGCAGAAATCGTTCATACGAAAGGCATTGGTTGAATAAAGAATGTCGATAGTCTCCGAATATCTAGCCATGTTAGATAATGATACCCATTACATTTTCTTTTAGACTTACATCTGTCGGCAGGTCACGATCAAAGAAAATGCTTTATATTTCTCTTTATATATGTATGGCGGGTCATCACTTTGACAATGGTTGTGTATTTGCCGAGGAGCTGATGGAGATCCGCGGATGCACAATCGATTTCTGAAGCAAGTATGACGCTCTCGACGGCCGAAACTAACAGCATTGAAATGGAAAGTATTCCCGGCAATGCAGAGTTTCCATATCAACATTCGAATTTCGATTGGCAATGATGATAAAAGTAAACTTTGGGATTGAGCACTCGTTTTACGTCCTTGTCCAACGATCTCTCGTGGAAAAGGCAACGTAAGAACGCTGCTATTCGATCTAGTCTTAAGAGGTTCAGGGGGAGCTGTCGGTGTGGGCTTCCTTTGAGGTAGCCACCTCTTCAAGATTTTGATGCAAAATATCGCCATGAAGACAGGACCGCAGATGATTGTCTCGAAATTGTCTCAAGATATCTTCGATATATTCATCTTGCTTTTCTTCGTTTGGTAGGAGCGTGCCGATGGATGTGTGAAGTAAAATTTATCATGGAAGTTTTGAATTGATAAGCGCTGATGTAGGATTCCCAATACGACATCGCTAAACTTGGCAATTACGGCACAGTTCCGGGCGCCAAAGTGGTTGCTAGGATCAAAATACTCAATTCCTTGATTCTGCTCAGTATCAATCAATTAGAGATTCCGAATTGCAGAAATAAATGGAACCTTATCAGACAAAGTGAGAATAATTGCGTGAAACCACGAGGAATGATAGTCCAGCAGCACGTGCTGCACACGTGACCAGCTCATCTCCAGTCACTCGCAATGACAATCTGCACTCCACAAAACGTCATGGATCCGCTGGTTGAAAAGTACATGTGGACATCGGGAACGAAGCTCAGATGGAGTTGACCATTTATCAAAACTGTACCTTCAAAATGCTACAAATCGTACTTGCTGGTGGCGCCGGAAGTAAGTTGTGGATAGTATGAAGGGTTTGAAAGTTGAGAGCTGATGCGTCAGTAGATGTTGGACGGGAAGCTTTGAAGGCACTTCTAGCCGAGAGAAAATATGAGATCAAAGTATTCTCCCGAAAAGTAAGCGCAAGCGAGTCCAGCAAGCCATGTTTGGTGTCGATAAGATGCTGACATTTATTATATAGGAAGTTCCAGACTTAGCTAGTCGAGGAGTTACAGTAGATGTCGTAGATTATTTAGATAAAGCAGCACTTGTGCATGCACTCGAAGGAGTCGACACCGTTCTCTCATTTATCATTACATTCAATGATCCAAATAATCAATCTCAGACGAATCTCATTGATGCATGTATCGAAGCCGGCGTTCGTCGGTTCGCACCCAGTGAGTGGGCTACCAGAAGTCATTGCGGAATCCCCGAGTATGAAGGAAAAGATCAAATATATGATTATCTTCGAGAAATCAATAAGGAGAAAAGGGTTCGTTGTTCTAGATTCCCCATCCGCAATGCTGATTTAGGGATAGGTTTTGGAGTTCACTTTATTTCAATGTGGACTGTTCTTGAATTATTTCAGTTACCCACATACCTCGGCGAAATTCATGCAAATATTTCCAATGCCAATAGACGTTGAGAATTGTAGAGCTATCATTCACAAGGATACAAAGGCCAGAATCACTTTGACCTCCGTGCAAGATTTGGCAAAAATTGTCACTAATGCAGTGGACTATGAAGGCGCATGGCCAGAAGTCAGCGGAGTTTGTGCCAATCAAATGCGGATCTTGGACTTCATTGGGCTTTGTGAGAAAATTAGAGGTTCGTCTAATTCAAACTATGCGTACGAACTTCGCATTAACGCTATCTTATGTAGGACAAAAGTTCGTCGTGGAATCTATTGAAAAGAGTGACTTGGAAGAGGGTAGATTTACATCTTCCTGGTTCCCTGTCATCGTGCACCCTTCGGTTCCGGAAGATCAAAAAGATGCTTTCTCACAGAGCTATTTTTCAGCATCCATTTTAGCAATTGAGCGTGGTGGCTGGGATGCATCTAACGAGTGGAATGAGTTGTTGCCAGACTTTCGATTCACATCCGCTGAAGAGTTTCTGTCGAATATTTGGAAGCACAGGTCATGATTAGCTCATTAACTAGAGAATAGGTCTGATAGCGGGACATCTGAATTCCTTCTAAATACCTAGGGCTTAGCACAATCTACCGATTTGCTTCTATCTTATCAAGAAATATAGAGATATTGGAAGCTGGTTCTTCCCTGGATTTGAACCATAAGATTGTTCGATTGTAATTTCGAATATCGGAGGTCCCATGCCTGCATTTGTCTTCTGAACATTGCGACGCCAAATCCTCGAGTCAAATCTGTAAACCCGATGCTCGACCCATAGAATTCGCGTCTTGAATCGGATCACTGTTTCTGAATTTGAGATGTACTCTAGAACACCGTAGAGAAGTTGGCGGGGTACTTGAGAACAACTGATCTGATCTTCTGGACACTGTATATCTGCTGCATAGTCGTACGACGTCCCTGGAGCAAGATGCATACTATTGGTCGATATATGAGGCGACAGCGTACCACACGCTTTCCTTGACTCAGGAGCATTGTATAGAGGTAATGATTAGTATTCCCTTGTGGTAAGACATCGAGAAGAGTTGATGCAGTACATGCAGAAGATCCAAACACTTTTCGTTAGACGACCAACGATATATTGTTTGATATGAGTAACGTTTCCCTACTTTAGCGGAAGTAGTCACCTCAGATCCGTCAATATGATTTCTTGGAGTTCCTTAAAAAAAATCCGGATGGATATGAATATTCAGACATGTTCAACAGTGTATTTATAATCATGATTACAATTGATGTGTGTCATTAATGTCTGAAGATGTAGGGAAAAGAGCCACAGTGCACCGCCACTCTAAACAAGGCTGATCAAATGATGCGGCCGCTAGTTTATGCAAGACGACCATTGCGATCTACGGTTGGCTATAGCTCATCACAGCCTTGAGCTAATACTGTATCAAAACATCGAGATTGATGATAATTGCTTCAACTATATATTATTTAAGCCTCACATAATTGTTCGGGATTGCTGATTGATTTGAAATGAATACGAAGTCGGCGTAAATATTATAGCCGGCAAGTTTGCGCGACAGATATTCTAATCACCGCTTCATACCTCTATCCGTGATATCGAATTCTGAAGTCATGGCTATCCTCGAAGAGTTCCTCGAGTCTATTCTGAAATTTCTCAGGGCAAAAGATGGAACAAGCTTACAGTTATGGCTACGAGTCGAGCCTCCTCTACCCGATCATTATTTCCAGCTTGGTCGAGAGTTGAAAGCGTCATTTCAAAACAGCACTGCACTAGAACGCCATATAGCGAAGCTCCTGCCAGACGACCCTAACGCAAGTTATGAGGATGGTAATGTTTGGCCGGGCTTTTTAGCTTTCATGAAGGACTATCTGGAGTTCTGGAGGGATGTCAATTTCGAGGACTTGTTGGAAACGCATTCACAACTCACCGTTTTAGCAAGGTAAATCAGCTCTCTTATTTTGAGCCACATACTAATGGGGTGCGAATAGTACTTGTCTAGCAGCTTTATCCAATCCGACATATGGAATAGTGATACTCCCGACGGCTATTCAATTATCTACTGCCCTCGCAAAACTTGCAATGACACTCGACAAGAGACCGGATCTTACTAGAAGATTGCGAAGAGTTGCCGATGTCGATGCTGGAGAGACGCGAAAGACTCTAGTAGAAGGAACCGCAGAAACAATACAGCGTGCTTTTACAGTTTGTTTGACGGAAAGGACTACGAATAGGAACGGGGTTGGATCAGATGGAAAGCCAGAGGGAAAGAAAGTTGGAATATACTCATTCGCAAATCTGGCTCTGAAACTCTTCTTTCAAGTATGGTGGCCTCCAACCGATCCATGGAATAATGCTGAATGGTCACGTAGTGCCGGAAAACACGATTGGCGAATCAACTCATCACGAATATCACCCAACACTCTCCACCATTGGAGCTTTATCCCGCAAGTCAAAGGGTAACATATCTTTATTATCTTGGCCGGTACTTTTTCTCGAATACCCACTTCTACCTCGCGCAGTGCAGTCTTCAAGCTGCGTACGACCAGTGTCATGCACAGTGCATCAACCAGCGACGCCTGATTCTAATCTACTTGATATCTTCAAATATGATACTCGGTCGATTTCCATATCGGCCTTTTATGTCGCGTCCCGAAGGCGCTGGGGTCCTTGAAAGGTTTACACCAATTGTAAAGGCCATCAAATCGGGGAATTTGGCTGCTTTCAAGCGTTCATTGGGTCCAGAGGGTGGAAACGAAAAATGGCTGTTCGACAAGGGAATTCTTCTTCCACTAATGTATCGTTGTGAAACATATGTATGGCGTTCACTTGCACGGCGCGTTTTATGTTTGACATACCAGTGGCCGTTCGATCCCAATTCAAAAAAAGCGCCGACTCTGAATCTTGCCGATTTAGTCACAGCTGCGCAGTATTGCCAGAAAATCCTTGAAGGCTGGCAGAGGCCTGCAGATTCTGCCGCATTTATGCAGTCGGGTCGTACACACACAAATACAATGTTTATAACAGCACACGACTTGGTGAAGCCTCCGGTCGTGGTGAAACTTTCTCCAAATAATGGGGTAATTTGGGGAGGCAAAATGCCAGAGATTTTGGATGTCGAAGCAATTGTTGCGAGTTTAGTACAACAGGGACTATTGAAGGGGTTCATTAGTCATATACAGGGCAAGTTTGCGATTTTGGGTGCAAAACAGAGGGGTGGACCATTGAATGCTGGGTTCCCACCAGTTTGGGAAGTTATCAAAGATAGAGCTGAGAAAGATGGACATGGCAATGAAGTACCGGGCTGGGTTACTGGTGATAATGGTGGATATACAAGTGGAGGAGTCGTTAATCTAACTGGAATTGCTCGACCCGCTGGGGCTACATGAGCAGGAACGAATTCGAAATACCCGAGAAGCTCGAATAAATTCCAGATTCATACCATTTACAAAATCAGGTGCAATTCCTCGCCGTCTCACACGAACCGGCCTCGTCTATTGTGACCTTATCTGTAAACTAGTCCAGGGTATCGTCGGGTGCTGATCCATCTTTACAGCATGTGCCAAGGGAGCCCGTTCAACAAAACCAAGCTTGTATTCAAGCAGGCAGAAGCTTCAACGTCAAGCTCCTGGCTTATCAGTATCAACGTCTTTGATTTTACTGATGTACGGCCAACAAGCGGTTCGATGGAATGATATAACTCTGGTATATTTTCACCTCCCACGAATCGATGCGCAGCAAGACGAAGCATAATCGATCTTCCTAAGTCAAACTCACTATTTTGTATGTTTCAGGACCTGATTCAAAGCATCTGAATACGGTTTTTGTATACTCCAATGTCTTCTGTGATTTCATGTCGTATGAGGAAGTTGGCAAGGTCAAACGTTATTTGGCTCTGTTGTTTTGCTATTGCAATCTACAACGAAGTTGACAGTTAGTGAAATATTCGAGGGTTCTTTAATAATCCTCGAGCTAAATTCCATTATCTTTGAGGAAGTTTGTTGCAACCTGTTTCTAGAGTTTCAAGGTGTTAGGTTTGCATATCGTGAGGATGCACTAACATCACGTGATACACGATTCAATTTATTGGATGTTACCCATAGTCTTCAAAAAAGTTTACAACATTTTGAGGTGGAATAAAGAGTCGGTCCCTTCTAGCACTTCATTGCAGGTGTGAATAACGACTATAAACATTTTCAAATACGTGCTCTGGGGGAATTACAACTACGGTTTTTACATTGCACTTTTGCCAAGAAGTCGGTGAACCGACGGTCGGCTTTCATTTTTCTCGATAATATCATCCTAAGTTGATGATTCACTGCCAAAGCAAGTCAGCACGAGTTTCACAGCCGGAAACAAGGCTCTTGAATGTGACAAGAAGATTAACCTAGGCTTCATCTTTTCCTTGTCACAGTCCTCCTATCTTTGAGAATATAGTTCCCACCTCCTTCTCGAAGTCTATAAACAACTCTTTCTCACCTTACCTTCGAGGACAAGCTCAAAGAATAAATCCGTGGTCATGCACTCTCTAGATCCTACAGAACAGCTTATAGCGGATGGGATGAATCCCGAATCCTCAAGCATGGCTATCATCTTATCCTCCATCATATTATCTTCTCTCCAAATCGTTTTCGTGACAGCCCGATCTCTTTCACGACCACTAACAGAGGTTCCGCCAATCTGAGGATTGGATGATCATCTTATTATTGTATCATTATTTCTCAATCTATCTCTAGCTGCATTGTGTTTAGATGCGTGGTATCATTAAAATATCTTCCAAGAATGCAATTTATTGATACTCCACAGTTGCGGTATATCTCGCTGACACGGGTCATCATCTCCTCTGGATCCAACCCGCCAAACTAGTCATCGGACTTAAGCTTCTCTACGCCATCAGCCTCATAAATATTCTCGCTCTTAGCATCCCCAAATTAGCCATTCTCTCTCTCTACAAACGGCTATTCATCATATCCAAGCTGTCGAATCATGCAATAAAAGGTGCAACATATGCAGTTTACTTATTCATCATCGTTCTCGAAGCAATAGCAATTATTCAATGCATACCAATCTCCGATGCGTTCAAAACAGGATTGAGGAAATCTCATCAGTGTATCGACAATATGGCTGTGCTAACTTGGGCAACTGTACTCAGTACCATGACTGATATTGTGATATTTCTGATTCCGGTTCTGGTGGTTTGGAAACTCAACGTTCCTTTGGGAGTTAAAGTTGAGTTGGCGGTAGGATTTATCATCGGAGGGTTGTAAGTCTTTTCAATGCCCCCAGACGGAAGCAAAGGCCAATGATCTCAATGTGTAGTGGTATAGTAGCCTGTGCTGTTCGCCCCTCGATGTTGTTGCGGATAAGACACCTGCCAGATTTTACATATGTAGGAGGAGAACCATTACTCTGGCTGCAAATACAACCTGCTACGTACCTAATCTGTGCATGTGTACTGCGTTGTCGACCATTACTTGAGGCGATTGTTGAGATAATTTCTTGCAGGCCGCCGAAGATGATGGAAACTCCAGCGAAGAGATCGGTTCCTATGAATTCGGTAAAAATTGATATATTGGAGGGAATTGCTGATGAATAGACGAGTGCTGATAAAATTGAGATTACGAAGATGGTAAAGGTGCACTTGGGTTGAGCGAGCTAGATAGGTCTGTGGGTGCTTGAGCGAAAGAGAGAGATCCTGAAATGGAAGGGAGTGTAGTAGATGATGGGTTTGGATGAATTCTGAGAAATAGCCGGATTACTATCGGCTTCATAGCAGATCGGTGCTTAATCTTATGTTCCAGGAAAAGCACGGAAGATTAAGTCTGTATCTTCATTTGATTGTTCTATCTGAGTATTCGATCGGTTGGGCAATTTGATTACTCAGTTATGTGTGAGCGCTGAGTCTTTGCACGAGCAGGTTTATGTCAGATTCATCGAATTATTTTGATGCATCGATTTGACAATTTTGTTGCTAACCTAGCAACGTATTCACCGACTTTTCTAGTTGTCCGTCAATTCCTGTCCGCCAATTCGAATTCCTTTTGCCCGCCAGTCAATTCAAGTGAACATAATTAGTTGACGAAATAGACATATTAGTACTCAAAAACTTTCAATCACCTCGTCCTATTTACGCGCATTAGAAAATTGGAGGAAAAAACCTTAACAAGATTTCCTTTTCATTATGTTAGGCAAGTTTACCTCCAAGGAATTCAAGGGTGACGGACAGTTCAGGCCGCCCTCGACGCCAATCTCATCAGTGGAAAATGCACGTAAAGTCGAAAATTACAACCCTATTTCTAAGACTATCAATCATTATGCTGTCATACAACAAAATATACATGTCATTCTGGCTAAGACATTGGATAAGCATATGGCTCTCGTAACTAAAATTTTCAACATCGTTGTCGGGACAGAGATCGTGTGATCGCACTAGCGCTTGCGCTAGTGCCTCGGCACTATAGCATATACGTATCGTAGCCCTAGCTTTTAGAACCTCAAGCAATATTACAACAGTGTGAACCATAGTACTATATTGTCTTCACCATTCCCATGGTGATACCAACAATAATCATTATCCAATACCATGATAATACTACCACGAACTTTCCGATCCGTGTTACTCTTGGTAATACTATCCTCTGGGAAGTAGACTAACATAACTACGCCTAGTGAATACTTCTACATGTTATGACCACCGATGGTTGACGTAGACTTGATATTAGAAAAGATATTGAAGCTTTTTGAAGGCCCACATTGTGAGAGAGGAACTTACACAGATATCTACGAGATCATTTCTTTACTAACGAAATTGCTAATGCGATACTCTTAGCTCACCGTTAGTAAGATTCGATGTATGAATCATTATAGTTTTTGACTCTTGAAAACGACAGGATTTCAAAGTTCAATCTGTCTCGTTTTTCGCGATAATAATCTTATTTAGTAATATTTTACATATGAATATTTCGACTAGTATAGATATTATCTAAGGTCTAGTACGTATTAATATAAATCGTTTTATTTTCGAAAAATCAATACTCAAGTTCTATTATGAATACCTATTAATATTCCGATCTCAAAATCAAAAGTCTTGAAAAGCGTTAGATTTGAATTAGATTCTTTCTCAAATTGTTTTAAATAATCTAGTGAATTTTTAAATATATAATCTCGAATGGAACTCTAAGAAATAATAATATTCTAGTATGAATTTTTTTTCTATCACGAAGGAATAGCTATGTCGATTGGTCACTTTGATCGTATGATAGGTATATATGGTGATAGTAAACTAGATTGACTTGAGGTATGATCATA
>PQXK01000345.1:0-29044 GCA_004786245.1 Botrytis hyacinthi | reverse complement strand
TCCTCCCTCCCCCTCCTCCCTCCTCCCCCCAAAACCTACAAGAACATCCAACATCAACATAAACATCGCTATCAAAAGCTCCTCCCCTCCTAACATACAAATCCAACCCCCAGCCCCTAACCCCCAAACAGGAAAACCCCCCACCCACCCAACCACCTAAACACAAAATTCCAATAACCAAATAACTAAACATAAAGTAAAAGTAAATCAGATGAGATTGAATACTACATGCTACGTACTACATACTATATAGTAAACAGTACCGTACCTAGTATGTAGTAGATGGTATCGCGGTACATGATGGACTATTATCTATACCTACCTCTCTATAGCTATCTAGGGAAGTTTCTATAGGTTTTTGTATATTTGTATAAAATAAAATTGTACTTCCTCTTTTTTAAGGAATTGTAAATTATCTTGTGCGATAGATACCTCTTAATATTTTTTATGGAGTGGTTTGTAGGTGTGATGTGATTACAGCTGCTGTGGAACGGTACCTTCCCCCCATTCCCTTCTCTGTACACTTCATCTTAGCTAAGGAAAGACATGAATACTTCTTCAAATCGTTCGGGAACATGAGTTTGAATGTTTATAGATTGACGTTTATTAAAAGGGAATAGTGAATATAGCATGGTATGAATATGGATAATGGAATGTATTCGTAAGTTTGATATTACATCTATAGAATAATTACGTTTAATACAGTTAAACTAGGTTACTTCAAGAAAAGGCAGGCAACATTATGCATCGCATACAGACCAGATAGCCACTTGACCACGTACACAGCTCGACATGGAGGAACAACTTTGCTACCATCAACACTGACAGGGGATACCTAACGAGCAGACTAATTTGACTTTCTTTGATCGTTGAGCCAATCGACTTTGCAAGCAAAGGTGACATGTCAACCAGCTATCACCGACCAGTTACAAGGTGCGCCAGCTCGTGTCATTGAGTCAAGGATGTGATACCACTACTATAGCAGTAGTAAGTCCAATCCCCAACGCATCCCGAATTCTGCCATCGACATGACCCTGCAATATGCCAGCACCCGAACCCCTCCTTAACATTCCCCTCAGAGATGTTCATTCAGACCCTCTCAAACCTCAAGATATCTTTCTATCCTTCCAGCAAAAAATTAGCTTAAATCCTAGAAAAAAAATCCATACATCCTTCCCAAACCACCATCACAAAATTCCGTAACGGAAGAAAAACTTCAGAACCCCACACTCAAAGCACCGTCAACGATCCCACACCGACCCCAATACCCGCTGCATATGACGATGCCACACAGATATCAACGTGAGTGTTTTTGTTAGGGATGTCAACCTCATACGGCTCTTCCTAAAGATAATTTTGAGGGTATTGATCTCATCATTGTAGTTTTTTGGTGGTGATGGTGGTTTGGTTTGTTGAGAGAAAGGGAAAAGGTACTTACAGAGGAGAGTTGGGATATTGATGCGATGTATTGTTTGAGTCTTGAGATCGTTGTTTGCTGATTTATGATGGAAGGTGTGAGGTGTGAATTGAGCTGCTCTGTTAGTGATGAAAGTGATACCCATTGAGGATGATGAATCGCGACATCTTGTCCATAGGTGATCAATCTCTCATAACCATTCCATTATTTTCCCTCTGGCTTCAATAGCATCTCCCTCTTTATCATATCCTCATCATCCTCATCTTTTTCAAAAAGACAAGACATTGTCACCAATACGCAGCATTACGCCGTAATGTTGTTGTTCAATATTTGTTTCGTGGTGGTGATGTTAACATAGTTTTCCAATCCTACCACAAGATTTTTTTTTGTTAGCTTACTAGCTTTCCACGCTAAAACCACTAGCCTCAAACTTCTAATCGATTACATAAGTGAGTGCTGTGTAACCAATAACATCGCTTGATTAGTGGATACACATGATTAGAAATTTTGTTGCATGTCTGAAGATGAGAGGTTGCACGAAGAAGAGAGGGAGGATGTACCTACCAAAAAGCTGGATGTGCAAAAAAAGATGGATGCAACAAAAAGATGGATGCGCGTACTTGCGTCGAAAATTCAGATATGCAACAAACGCAAGAGTAACACAACCCGCGTGATCTTCACATACATACATAGGTACATACATGATTTTGTCATGCGCAATCCTCCGTCGCCCATTTCTTTCCCTCTTCTTTCGAGTGATAGATAGATATCAAAGAATCGATATATAATACACACCCATCTATCTCCATCACTCATAAAAGTACCTAGGCTCCTAGGTATACCTAACACAGACTCCTCCACAAACACCACATCCACGTCCACATGCAGCACCTCCGAGAATGCCCCATCTCTCGCCGTCGATCCAGATTCCAGACTCATTCGTTTATGCATCCCAAACATCCGCTGTTTCAAGTACCTGTCTAGGTATTGAAAGCTTCTCCGTCCTTGCCCTTTCCGTACGCTCATCTGAACTAAGCTCCGCTCATCTCATCTCATCTGAGTGATGTTAATGATCTCATTCTAAGCTGTGTTGCGTTGAAGGGTATTTATTGGGTGGATAGCTGGGTAGGTATATCACATCACACTACCAAATATCTAAAAACAAATGACAAAAAAAAGGGAAAAAAACTAAAAAAAATTCATCTGATCGCATCATACATCAACGTCACATCACATCACATCACAACTCTAATCCGGCCTCCAGCCTCCAAATCATTACACTCATCCCAAGTTCCCAAGTACCTACCTCCTCAAGCATCATACCTCCCCACAATTTCCCTCCCAAACTCCCAAACCCAAGATAGACCGAGATATAAATAAATACATCACCAAACAACCAAATATCCAAATCACTTCACCCCAGTCTCCCAGTCTCCCATCAAATCTCCAGGATCAACATCAATGCCGTCCACGGGTGTATGAGATATATGATCTCCCGAGGTATCTTCCGAGGTATATTCCGTAGGAAAAGGAAAAATCTACATGCGTATAACATAATATAATATCAGCAATTTTCTAGGTACTAGGTAGAAACTTCGTACATTTATTAGATTTTCGAGTCCCGTACTATCGCATGTCAAGATGTGATGTATATGCACACATATATACAAATGATATATCGTACAGAGGTGTGTTAATTAGTATGTGGGAATATTTACGTATGTATGTATAAGTACCTAGGTATATACCAAGTAATGAATGATCATCACAATGTTTCTCTAAATTTGGGGGTTGAAACTTGTAGAGTCTATTCATACCCATAGTGAGTACCCAGTAGGTATATCAGATGGAAACATCAACATCAATATCAAACATCATACTCTACATATCACACATGTCAAACATCCATATCCTCCATAGAAGAAATTTCTATTCATACAAATCACGGCACCTCACAATATTCGCAAACAAGTATGAACACATAGCAGCCAGGATCCTGTGAGTATCTTGATAAACATTGCTGTCTTTATGTATGGTCTGTCCTTTATTTAGTAACTAGCAATTAAAGGTTCAGTTTAACCCCATCTGCATCCTCCATCGTTTTTCCTTCATCTCTCCACCTTTCAAAATACACGAGGCACTATTTCCCAGTACCTCCAAATCCTATCCAGATCAACGCATTAATATCCTACGATATCTTCAAAAAGAGAGTGTGTGGTAGATAAAGAACAATCAATGAAAATAGACCCAAGAGAGTGTGTCGGAGTTTGCCCTAAAAGAAAAAACTCCGGGATATAGCCAATCCATGAGTATCGACCGACCAATCGAACATCTTTCCCTCCTATCCTGTTCCCTTAAAAAAGAAAATTCCAGGCCGTAATAAACTCCTCCTCCACCGGGGGTTTCCATGACAGTCGAAAGAAATGTAATGTAAAGATTATGTGAAATAATCATGAAAGGAACGTAGAGAAAGTTCGTCAAGTGACGAGTGGTTATAAAATATGTACATCGAAATTTTAAGAGTAGCGTCAAGCCGTAGAATAAAGAGAAGCCTGCCTCATTTATTCTAGATCCATACTGGTCCTATGGTAGGTTTGACTTCGCCAAAAGCACTCATGAATAGTCCTTGTATTTCACTCATGTAGTCTTCGGCTCTGAATTTGAACAATCCTCTTGAAATCAACTCTTGTTCTTCCTCATCGACAACAGCCAAAGTTTCCTTGGTGATGCCATATTCTTCGGCAATCTCAGAAACCTGAGCGAGTTCTTTGCCGAAAGGGTGTGGTTCAGGTGCAACTGCTTCCTGAACATCTGGTGAGAACATATGCATGGTTGATCGAACAGTGGTAGAGCTCTTTGGTGACGACATTCTTGCAACAGAGTTTTTGCGAGACATGATTTCGTGGTTCTTCTTGGTATGTGAAGGAGCTCTGCTTGGAATACCAGGTGCTTCATCACCAGATGCAATCTCAATCGATTTTTTGCCAAAGTTGAATGCCGAAAGATGATCTCCGGCTGGAGTAATTGGCGAACGAGATTCAATTGATAATGTATCGGCAGAAGTTAGACTCATCGAGCTAGTCATTCGCGAGGTATCTGACTCTTCTCCTGAATGAGTTGATGCCGTGCTGCTCGATGCGATTCGTTTACTGGCGTCCTTTGGGTAGAGATCCGGTGCATTGTATGACAACATATTGGTTGTAGAGAGAAGTTCAGTTGGGGCCGAAATCTGTGCACGCTTGATAGTACCATGAGCGAACTTTGGGGTTACGGGTCGTTGCGCAGTTGGTGAAGGAGCGGCGACATCGAGCTGCTTCTTTGCCCTCCTAGTTGTAAATGCGCGTGCGAGAGACATATTTGCTGATATGGAAGATTCGGGATTGGTCTTCCGGATAAGATCAACTACTTGCTGGAGGAGATATGGTGGGGGTATTATATTAGCCCCGGTAAGATATTCCGGATTAGATCTTCCGACGGGTAATCTTTATCAGTGCAGGAGGTTGATTGAGCAAGATTGGTAGTTGATCAGATGTTTCCTGCAGGTGAGCTTCTGGAATATTTCTGGTTGGACAAGAAATCTTCTCTGCAGCTTTGAAGGTCAAGAAGCTTTACTGTTGTCTGTCGCACGACTATGGTCTCCTTTGTAGGAATGACCTTAATTCTGAAGGAATGACTCTGTGACGCAAATCTAAGATCGAGGCGGGCCGATATGGAAAAAGTGACTCCTTAGGGATACCTAGTAGGTACTGTTGATTTTGACTTGATGTGTTGAAGTGAATATATGTATATGTACTGATAACCTTGATCTGTTGTGATGATGTGTAATAGCAAAGAAGAAGTGAATATGTATCTGATGGACACGTCTTCTCCGTGATATTCAAAAATGAATGTTGGAAGTTGAAAGAGTTAATTCAATCTTCCTGAGCGTGTCAAATGATCGAGGTTGCTCGAAAGGGAGGGATCGTGGGATATGTGAATTTCTTGTTTGTCGATAATGAATGTGTCGAACAATCTATAGATCCAGCAATCAAGGCAAACTTTGAAGGAATGTAGGTATACTTCAACAAGACTCTTTTTTGTTTAATAAATAAAATCGAAAGATATCTAATCGATCCTGCGATGAATTTTGGTGGTTAAGAGGTGTTGAGCAAAAGAAGGGAAGGGAAGGGAAGAGGAAAGGAAGGATTTCCAAGATGACAAGGCCACTTTGGGTAAACGGGAGTTGTCAAATGGTCTGGTATGTAAATGGTAAAAAGGTAAAAAGGCAGAATAGACCAAACAAGCATTTGCTTAACTTTTTAATGGACGGCTTCATATTCACCAGGATTCCTCATATTTTTTTCTTTTTCTTGTCACCAGGATTAGGAAACAAAAGAACCAACCCAACATGCATGTCCAGTGTCCACGGGTATGTTACCAAGGGGGGAAAGATAGATGAATTTTTGCATGCAGATGAATTAAACCGACTATAGCATAGTCAAAAGACCCTAAGAGGGAATGTTCCCCTTGTCTAAAGAGATGCCCAAGCTTTCACCGGGCATTAATTAAGATTGATTGGACGATAATGTGAAAAGGGAAACAAATCAGAAATGGAGAAAAGGGCATAGAGAATGATACAATCACACAATTGATACTGAGCTATTTCCCCGAGGGCAAAAAGTAATCATTCATCCAATGATATCGATGATGGGAAGGAAAAGTTTGTTGGAAAGTTTCCCGGAGCTGGAGTTCTCCTTCTGATCAACAGTGAACTCCTTCATCAGGGTAATTCTCCGATGTCGTTACTATCTGAGCGCTAAAATCATGAGTAATGTAGGAAGGTACTCGTAGGTAGTGAAAGGATGTCATCTTCTCTTGATGGATTCATTTTTAGTTTTGATTTGGTACGAAATGCACTCCAGATGATTCCAATTGTCTAAATCTAAATCTAAATCTATATCTAAATCTATATCCATACCTAGGTACCGGTAATCCATTAATCACTCGCACAAGACGAAAGCTAGGCATTCTTTCCTAAATCCAGATCACAAACCAAGATCACACAAACTCCCGTCTTGCAAACGCCCTGGTCAAGAGGCGTAGCGCAGCCCGCGCAGCTCGCGCAGATGTAGCTTCAAGTGGGCCACGCTTTCATATTGACAGGGAACATGTCAGCCGTGATTGGTTCGTTTCAACCATCTGATGTTTTAACGTTTCAGGTACACGATCCCTCGTGGAGAATGGGTTGTCTGACTGCCAGTCATTTGGCATGTGTAGGTGTTAAAGCATTATTAGCATGAGTATGGCGAGCATGGGATGGATCATGGCATGGCATGGTATGATATGATATGGATATGGCATGGTCAAAGCAATGCGGAAGGGAGATGTGGGTTAAGTGAGCTTGTACGATGTATGAACGTGCGTCGTTTAGGTAGGTAGTTATGTAAATTGTGTGAGTTATATGATTTATGAAGTGGAGATCCAGATGGATTTGCGAAAGGGATGGAAGCAGTGATGAATGATATGATCAATGAGCTATGAGCAATACATAGCTTTGGGGGATACATTGTAGAGTGGGAGCGGGTGTGAATGTGGCAGTGATAATGATGAAGATGCTCAGGTAGGTATCATGGTGGATACAGAGGACAGCCAACAAATATCTTCATTCCACTTCCTATTTGGTGCCAACAGATACAATCAATCCTTCATCTTGCCGTCTACCACTCTGCTTCAGACTTGAGCGGTACACTACATTATTTGCATTGACTACCTTGCCCATCTAGTATCCAAACCATTCAACAATCAAATCAATAATCAACACACTACATACACTACACTGCACTACACCACACTATACTAACCAAGTGTAACATCATTCGTGTACGGAATACAACTTACACAAGCCTCTTCACACCAGAAGGAATCGCTGAAGGAAGAGGCAAAAAGGATTCAACCGTCTAGACTCTAGACCAATCTGACACTACCTACGCGAGCTACGATAACAAGTACTACGGGAGCGAGGGGAGGTGCCTTTCGTACATTACTACAGCGGCCAAACTCAAACAGAATCCTCCAACCGATTCGATTCTATCCTGTCCTGTCCTATATTCTAATCTAGTCTAACACCACGAAAATCTAGACACACGATACAAAGCCTCATTATCTATATGTATTACACTATCTATCTACTAAGTCAGCAAGTAAGTAATAAGTATTAACCATAGTAAAGTCATTCATCCATCCATCTAGTTTGTATAACTCCAGCTTGTGTCACTCCATCCCACACACTATACTGTCCACAATATCTAGACTCGACAACGCGTATTCCATCTCATTCCACACCCTAAATGATCAACTATTTAGTGTCTAAAGGATCCATACTTAGTGCTATCCTATCCAATGCTATCCTATCCCATCCATCCCGCTCCAGAATTTTTCGTTTTTCTTTTTCATCTCTTGTAGATCCGATCTCTGAGAAAACCATCTTTTCACATCTAGATTCTAGAACTAACTCATCGATTATCAATTAATTCTCTCACTCAACACAAAATGCACACTCATGGTTTACTTGTAGTCTCACACCTACTAGATAGTTTACCCCTCTTCCATTTCCTACCTACCTAACCACCCAACTATCCATCCATCCTCATCTCTCAGCTTACACACAACAAGCAAATCTATAAATAAATCTCGACCCTTCTACTTCTAGACGCTATTAACGCAACGCGCATCGTTCACGATCCATCTTCTTTCTTTTCTCCGCGCCAATATTTCACGAAACTCAAATCAATGCTCCTCCTGTGGTTCATCCCATCCCATCCCCATTCTAAAACCGTTTCGAGCACTCCCACACCCTCTGTCTCTACCTAACTCCTGTCTCTAACTCCGGATCCGAATTCTATACTTCGCTTCATCTCGCCATCTCATCTCATGTCATCTCATGTCAAATATTCAACACCCTACAAACTCCCGTTCCCTACGTGAAAATGTGCGCGCGGCTGCATTGGTTTTGATTTACCTACCCGCATGATGAGAAGTTTCTTTCTTACTTTCTTACACTATGCGTTGTGTTGCTTCGGGTTTGTATGTCACTTGCTACTTACTTACATACTTACATATCGTATGCAGTACATACCTACCAACCTATCCAGGCATTCTCATTGCGTACCGCGTATGTGGTGCAAGCTGTATTCGTTCATTTCATTTCATACATACATTCCATCCATATATGATCATTTCGTCATGCACCTCTCCCTCCTCATCCACAGATTACCTATCATGCAATTAATCCACCATGGACCCCTAAATTACCTACCTACCTAGTAGATATTCCGCATTCCACATTCCACATTCCACATTCCACCAACCATTCATCCATTCAACTAGACACTTCTCCATAAATTCCTCATCTCTATTCCCCATCTCTATCTCCATCTCCCAGCATAAATACAAAAAAACAGAAAGAAAAATCATAAAACCACTTCCACCCCATTCATCTACAAATCACAACACCCTACCTAAACCACACTCACTCCCCAGCAAACGAAAGCAACCCCCCGAAAATACAAAATACCACAAAAAGAGAAAAGAAGAAGAAAAAAGCTTCATCTAAATTTAACATTCCCCAGTTTTCAATCTGTTCGCCTTATGCTGATGAAATGAATTGAAACGAGATGAGATGAATGCAAGACATGTTCGACATGGCATATGTCATGAACATCCTGGAAATTTCGTTTCGTCTCAGGCCCAGCTACCTACGAGCCTACCCAAATCCAAAGTGAGTAATGCAGGCGAAAAAAGTTGGATCTTCATCTCAAATTAACATTCATGGATAATGTAAAATTCCGGATGAACCATGGGGGAGGGATCTGCATTTGCCGAGTCGAATAGATTGCAACTTCATATATATGAAAAGACTGCCGAAAGTATTTATTTTGAATTTTTAATTGGTATTTGGTATTTGGTATTTGAATTGTGGTTTTAGTTCTTCTGAATAAAAAAGACATCATGTGCTTGATTAATCATCTTCGTCCATAGAATCAACTTCACCTCCCTCTGCCTCTGAAAGCTCTTCATCATCGTCTTCCGACTCGCTATCATTCTGTACACCCACTAATCTTTCCTTGATTTCTCCATCAACAGGTGCCACTCTGTCTGCAAATGCACGTCGTACACCAGGGTTAGTACTGCAATCCCAGACTTGCACAAGTCCCTTACTACCTGCTACTGCCAGTCGGAAACTGACTTCTTCATCTGGTGCAAAGGTGGTCGAGAAAACCTTTCCAACATCCAAATCCCGTGATACAACCATTGTAGGTCCGGTGGGTTGTATGTTCCAAAGTTTAACTTGCTTATCTCCTGATCCAGTAGCTAAAAATCCTGGAATGGTAGGGTTTATGTCGAAGGATGAAACTGAATCGTCATGTGCTTGGAGCATCCACACTGGCTTAGTAGCACTTGGGTTTGCTGGAGCTTTTCTGATATCGTGGAAATGAATGACACCACTCTCTGTGGAGACGTAAAAGTAGTTCGAGTCGTGAGGATCCCATCGGACATTTTCGACGTCACTTTCGACTCCCCATCGCGGTGCTTTCGCATCTGGCGCTCTCATATCTGCAGCTACCACAGTTCTATCATAACTACCACTCAGGAGAACGGTAGATTCCTTAGGATGCCATGCTAATGAGCATACCTTGTCTGTGTGATGTGTGTATGACTTGGCACATGTGGTGGTGTGTAAATCCCAGAGTTTGACCGTCTTATCCGCAGATGAGGATGCCAATAAGTTTCGGTGATGTCTGTTGGCAGCTAACGAAAGAACTGCATCCACGTGAAATTCGTCATTGGCCTTCTTTGACTTCTTGTTCTTCTTCTTTTTCTTAGCACCTTCATCTCCACCTTTGTTTTGTCCAGCCTGCCCCAGAATAGCATTAGGATACATGCAATCGACTGTATCTAAATCCCAAATCTCAATATCCGGGTCGAATGTTCCAACAGCAACGAAATTTGCCCTCGAGTCTTTGTCCACACTTGGCTTCCCAACAGGCAAATCGAGCCATTCCACACATAGAGGTATCGCTGGCAGCATAATATCGTGATGTACGTAAAGGTTGTCAGCTCCATCTTCGTAAACATATACTTCAAGATGTGCGATTTCATCCTCTATCTTTGCCGCCAGCAGCATATTATCTGTTGCCAATATTTGAAGTTCTTCCCTGTCCTCATCTTCATCCTCTGCATTTCCTGCCATTGTAATGTATGGATCTTCCTCATTCGATTCGTGATATGCAAGTGATTTGACGTTTCCAAACATAGCCATTCCCTCACCACCATTCTTGTCTTCTTCAACCTCATCATCGTAATGATCCAAATCGTATTCTTTTAAATCGTCATCCTCCTCACTGTGAAAAAGTCAGCGAAATAATGTAAATTGTGAGCACTAGACGCACGCTGTTGATTTCACTCCTTTAGGAGCTTCTTCGTCATCCGAACCTTCATCGTCAACCATAGCATCTGGGTCCGCGCCATTATCTGCTTCATTTTGCGCTTCTTCCAAATCATCGTTCGCATCATCCAATTGTAACTTTGCAAGATCCGCAATTCGCTGAAATTCTTCTTCATCAAAGTTATATTTTGTTGGGAAAGGAGCTGCAAAGCCCCGAGGGACCCATGCGGTTGCTGTGATCATAGACATGATGTTATGATATTGTATCAGAATTTTAAAAAAGCTCACAAATCGACTGGAGCGGGGATATAAAAAATAAATTGTTCCATTTGATCAACTTTTTTATTTTTTATCTTAGCGTTATCTTGATTATTGCGGCCGCTTGAGCCCACTAGCGTCATAGGCCCTCTCGAGACCCTTCTCATAATACACATTGAGAGTAGACGAGTGTATTCGACCTCAAAGTTCAAATTGCCCTCCAGCTGCGTAAGTACTATACGATTCTCAGATTCGAAACAAAAATCCAAAGTCCATTGAGAAGTTTAAGGCCTGTTTGATTGGCAACTGGCCCATTGAAGAACGTCAGTGTAAATGCTAGCTCCGAGTATCACGTGTAGATAACCGTTATCATTTCTATTATCACTTATTTGTTTACTTGCCTGTTACACCGAAATTTGATCCAACAATCATCTACCATTACATTCATCAAACTAAGATGGAAGACCACGAATACGAAGGAGCACGGCCGAAGCGACGCAAGTTGGACCCTAAGCCGAAGCCGAAGCCATTTGTTGACATAAAAACGGAGCCATTTGTTGATGAAGAGGATTCGAAAGCTCTAGATAGAGATTGGTACGCAGATGATGGAGATGAATCGCACAACCCATTCGGCTCCTACGACAATCCTTGGGCGGATTCCCAACGAGAAGCACCTTTGATCGAGAAGAAGATTATAAAACGACAGAGCGCGCGCGCAGCTCAAAAAGAAAGAGATGTCGATGCATGGGAGACGGGTCGATTGCTCGCCTCTGGTGTCGCACAACGAAGACGTTTTGAGGATGATTTTGAGGATGACGAGGAAGCCACCAGAGTGCATTTACTTGTACACGATCTCAAGCCTCCATTTTTAGATGGAAGAACTGTTTTCTCGAAGCAATTGGAGCCTGTACCGGCCGTGCGTGATTTTCAAAGCGACATGGCAGTTTTTAGTCGCAAGGGAAGTAAAGTTGTGAAGGAGAGGCGACAGCAGAAAGAGAGGCAAAAGCAGGCCCAAGAAGCAACGAACATGGCTGGTACGGCGCTTGGCAATCTTATGGGTATCAAGGAAGAGGAAGGCGACAGTGCAGCTCCAATGATGGGCGAGGAAACACAGGGATCTAGTAAATTCGCACAGCATATGAAAAAGAACGACGGCGCTAGTAACTTCAGTCAAAGCAAATCTTTGAGAGAGCAGAGAGAATACCTTCCCGCATTTGCGGTACGAGAGGATTTGCTAAGGGTGATTCGAGATAACCAGGTGGTAATTTGTGTCGGCGAGACTGGATCTGGAAAAACGACTCAACTCACTCAATTTCTGTACGAAGAAGGTTATGGAAAAACAGGTCTGATAGGATGTACGCAACCTCGAAGAGTAGCAGCTATGTCTGTAGCGAAGCGTGTCAGCGAGGAGATGGAATGCCCACTGGGAGGGACTGTTGGATATGCTATTCGATTTGAGGACTGTACAAGCAAGGAAACAGTAATAAAGTATATGACTGACGGTGTCCTATTGAGAGAATCTTTGAATGAGCCAGATCTGGATCGTTATTCCTGCATTATCATGGATGAAGCTCACGAGCGGGCACTCAATACAGACGTTCTCATGGGGTTAATGAAAAAGGTTCTTGCACGTCGTAGAGATGTCAAGCTAATAGTCACATCTGCAACGATGAACTCGAAACGATTTTCTGATTTCTATGGTGGAGCCCCGGAATTTTTCATCCCCGGTCGTACCTTTCCAGTCGATATTATGTATCATCGCTCACCCGTGGAAGACTATGTCGACCAGGCGGTTCAGCAAGTATTGGCTATACATGTATCACAAGGCGCAGGTGATATTTTGGTGTTTATGACTGGACAAGAAGATATCGAATGCACTTGCGAGCTTATCCAGGAACGTCTCAATGCTCTCAATGATCCACCAAAGCTTAGCATTCTACCCATTTACAGTCAAATGCCTGCGGATTTACAAGCCAAGATCTTCGATAGAGCTGCGCCTGGGGTTAGAAAAGTCATCGTAGCGACCAATATCGCAGAGACCAGTTTGACTGTTGATGGTATTATGTATGTTGTGGATGCTGGATATTCGAAGTTGAAGGTGTATAACCCGCGCATGGGAATGGATACTTTGCAGATCACGCCGATTTCACAAGCGAATGCGTCTCAACGTGCTGGTCGCGCTGGGCGTACTGGTCCAGGAAAAGCTTTCCATCTCTTCACCGAAGCCGCTTTCAAGGATGAGCTTTACATTCAAACCATTCCTGAGATTCAACGTACAAACCTGAGCAATACTGTTCTATTATTGAAGTCTTTAGGGGTGAAAGACTTGCTTGACTTCGATTTCATGGATCCTCCACCCCAAGATACTATTACAACTTCACTATTTGATCTTTGGGCACTCGGAGCACTTGACAACATTGGGGAATTAACGGACATAGGGAGAAAAATGACGGCTTTTCCCATGGACCCCCCTCTAGCCAAATTACTCATCACGTCTGAAAAATACGGTTGTACCGAAGAGATGCTTACAATAGTTTCCATGCTCTCAGTTCCTAGCGTTTTCTACCGTCCAAAGGAACGTCAGGAAGAGTCTGACAGCGCACGCGAAAAGTTCTTTGTCCCTGAATCAGATCATTTGACTTACTTGAACGTTTACCTACAATGGAAGTCCAATGGCCATTCGGATGCTTGGTGTACACGCCATTTTCTTCATCCGAAATCTCTTCGTCGAGCTAAGGAGATCAGAGATCAACTGCTAGATATTATGAAAATGCAACGCATGAACATGATTTCTTGCGGCGCTGATTGGGACATTATACGCGAGTGTATCTGTTCAGGTTATTACCACCAAGCCGCCAAAGTAAAGGGAATAGGCGAATATGTTAATTTGCGCACTTCGGTAACAGTACAGTTACATCCTACATCCGCACTTTACGGACATGGAGATCTACCTGATTATGTTGTTTATCATGAATTGATTCTTACGTCAAAAGAATACATGTCTACTGTTACAAAGGTAGATCCGCATTGGCTAGCAGATTTAGGCGGTGTTTTCTTTAGTGTGAAAGAGAAGGGATATAGTGCGAGGGAGAAGAGGGTCACTGAAACGGAGTTCAATAGAAAAATGGAGATCGAGGTGAAGATGGCTGAGGATAAGTTGAGAGAAGAAAAGAGAGTTGAGGCAGAGAACAACAAATTGGCGAGGAAACCAATGGCTATCACAGACGGAAGCGGACCGGTAGTTAAGAAAGTCGCTACAAAGGGAGCTGTGAGAAGACCGGCGGCGAGAAGACCAGGAAGGGGGTTTTAAAGTGACAAAAGAGAAGAGAGCGTGTTTTATATACATGAACTCATGCATATTTTTTAGACTAATTGAATATGCCAGCTCTTTGAGCATTATAAAATTATACAGACTATTCAAAATCGCGTATTCTCCTATCCAGTCTTTGTGAGAGCACATTAAATGTGGCCTCCCAGGTTCTAACACATTACTACCGCAGATGTAAAATATGTTTCTATGAAACATCTAAAATTATATTCCATATCGACGCCGATAGTTCAGTTCCTTATGACATCATCATGATATAGCGCTAACACTCCCGCATAGCTATAGCCCGAGTCTTTTAACAAGGTGAATCTACCTTCTCGTTAGCCTTCTCTAGCCGTCTAACCATCTAAATCTCCCAACACATCAGACAAGGGTGCACGTATAGAATTGTTAGTACAAACTACCTAGGTAATCATGCCAACTTCATCGAGTAGCAAAACTAAGTAGGAACCTAATTAGAAATCGAAAATCTAACACACAACTGCAAACGCTTGTACTGGATTCATTTTATCATTCGTGAATTGTGTATTGCAAAATGTATGTGTACTAGAATTTTCCAACCCAACATCTCCATCCCATTCCATTCCACGCCGAAAACCCGAACCGGGGAACCCAAATCCTCCAATGCCATAACCCCATACCCAGACGCAATACCATGCTATCCCTCCATGAACCTTTTCTGAACTAGATGATTTGTTCTGTGAACCCTAAACTCTTAATTGCCGGGAAGACTATCGCAATTCAATTTTCCGCCAGAAGTTGCGATTCCCTTATCTGTTGTGTGTATTAGAAAAACATATCAGAAGCTAAAAGAGAAGGAGGCATAAACATACTGAGATCAACGCAGACACCGCTTGGAACAGTGCCGCCGTTTGCTTTACCGCAACCACAGCAGAGGTTTGGCATTTGGAGTGAACAGCCGCAGGAGTTTTGGAACATGCCACTACGTAGTTGATAGGTTAGAAAAATCTGAAAAGAGTTGGAAATGTGAGATTGCTTACTTTCTCTGCCACTATTTTCTCGATGTCAGTATGAGAATCTAAAATATATAAGGGATGGAGGACTTACGACAAGATGAGCGTCATTATTTCCGAGACATGTATTCAAATTCAAAGTAGAATTCGACATGCGGCCAGAAGAATCAGGACAGAGACCCGAGAGAATAGGTGTTACAGTAAAGGTAAATTGAGGAGCAGGGCCTAACTCGATGTCGTCGTAAAATTTGAAGGTAGAGGCATCGCATTTGCTCATAAAGCCTCCTGCACTAGTAACTACTGCAGCTGCATGAACGACAGAGAGGAGGAGAGAGATAAGAAGTACGGATTTGAAGAATCTCGACATTTTGATATCGTGCTGCAGTTTTGTGTAGTGTGCTGTGGTGAAGGATCTTCGAAGAAACTGCGTCGAACTTGGGCAGGTGCTGTAAATTTAAGCTTACCATGCGGGGTACGTAGAACCGTAGAATCGGAGAGAGTTGTCCCAGTGAACGCAGCGAGGCCAGTGAATATATTAAATAATATAAAGGATTAATTAATAAACATGCCACATGGGCTGAATTCATCAACAAGAAATCCGAGAGATGGCGTCGTCTGACACCCTGGTAAAAATTGGGCTGATATAATACTTCATGGAAGCATTCCAATCGGACACCTGCCTTTTCACAGCCTCAGACGGGAACTACGGAGAATGTTTCGAGGAGCAATGACGAACTGTTACGAATGTAATTGATAAAGACGGGAACAAGATAAGCAGTTGGAGTTTGAGGTTTATCAAAATATGCACATATGCATGCAAACAAGAGATAGAAGTGTCGGAGATATTACTAGTGCTTTTAAACCATGCATTTATGTATCAAGGACTTCAGATAAAAGAAAAGATTAGATCGTGATACATGACTTGCCATATAAAGTCATTGATCCGGCCAATCTCTGGAGAACATCCGAAGAATGAAGGATTATTCAGCTTGGCACCCTTGTGTTGATCCCGTTGTATCTCCCGATGGAAAGACTGCTTCCCATCTCCGGATCATAATATGATATCAAAACTTTGATATAGAACTGATCCGAATCCTTCAATCAATCATAAAGAATCAGATACGTGAAAAGAAAAAAAGAAAGTCCCGTGGTACAGAACAGTTCCCACTTTTAGAAAAATGATACGCGCTGGCATATTTAGCCTATAATACAAGCTCAAGTCTACCAAGAAGGTCTTCATCACCGATATGCTTGAACCAAATTGGAAGCTGGGGAACCCTGCATGATCACCAAGATAAGTATGTTTCCACAGCATACAAACACAACATATGCCGATCAAATTTGCACATACAATCAGGTTCCAGATGCTGTCCGGTAAATCTCTATGAACGCATGCACGGCATGTACTTCTCCTTTTATTTCCACACTGTATCTTCGACCTTGGCTTTAACGGTCCGAAGAAGTAACCCGTGATGCGGAAGTAATAACGGTTGGTGGAAAGGATAGATTTGCATGTGATGTTATGAGTTCTTGCATCCGAAGGAATACATTGCAGATGCAATATGATGGGACCTTGGCGAGATAAAGCTTGATGCCCATGTTGTTGGGGAAGGTTATGATTTTCGGCAGATTTTTTGTTGGGTGTCATGCGAATCGCCATCTTCGAAGATGTCATCGATGGCGCGAGTAGTATTGAGAATGGATCTGTGCTATAAATTTCGAGAGCACCTTCCCATTGATGCTGATAGTAGGGTAGCATAGTTGCTATGAAAACTCCATCTCTTTGCACACGTCCCATGTGAATGGACTGTTCAAAACTTACGTGCGAGAAAATGCATCGTTCTTATCAAGATGTCGCGATGCCCAAGGTGGATTTCACACAATGTCGCTGTGAAGTTTTGAAGAAAGAGCCGAGTTCTCAATCTCAATTAGAATATTGAGAAATAGTACATATGATTGTAACGTAGTCTGGCCATCAAACATCGCATCGCAATTGGTCAAGAGCTGGAATTTACAATGGATAACAAAGCAATTTGTCAAGCTGGGTCTCTTTCTGATGCGGTCGGTTTTTACTTCCACTAGTGACACTAGTTGATGAACGACAAAATACAACAGTGGAAACGATTCGTTGCCGGCAGCCGGTGATTATGACTAGACAACAATCTCCCGGCAATACTCAGAACTTAACCCTCAATATGTAGTTGAATTCATCCTACTAGTAGGAGATGGCAATGAATCACGAGTGTATTGTAGCGGTAGTAGGAAAAGAAAAAAGCTGGAGATCTGTAGCGATGGCGATGAAGATGCACGATTTGCACGCAGTGAATTCAAAAACTGCGAGGATGTAGTCTGATAAATCTTCTACGTTTTCAATTGCCTATAGAGTCTCCTGAATCATCCACAGTACCTCTACAAACATCTAAATCTACCGTCTATACTCATTTTTGATCCTGTAATCCTTATTTGGCCCTTTCACACTGTATTCCTGTCTCCACTCCTCTACATTAACCCCCTTGAATTTAAACTCATATTCCACATCATACGTATCAGCAATACAAAGATGACTTGACTTTGCTCTCCATCCCATGATCTTTGCCTGTCCATCCCTCTTATCTTGGACTTCAGGAATTAAAATCTCCATCTCATGAAACAAATAATCTACACCCAGATTATCATCAGTTTTGACAAACCATAGACTAAGCGTATCAGTATCCTCTCTGTATCGATACACGTATCTTCTACTGGCTTTAAATGTCATTCCTGTATCCGTTACGAAGTCTCCTTCTTCGATATACAAGTATTCTGAATCGAAAGATGGGGTGGTAGGGAAGCGAGGGAGAAATTTTGCGGTTCCCGTAAAGGTACCGGAGGGGAAGGTGGAGAGAGAACTTCTTAAACAGCGGGAAAGTCTCCATGTCCCTTGAAGTGAACGGAATATGGCCTTGGAGACAAAAGTTCCGCGTGTGGAAGAATCGAATGTGGAAGAGATGGCAGAGAGAGCGAGTGCTGCTTGTTCTTTCTGAGCAGGGCTTGCGTGCGAATAAATATAGCGGGATGGAAGTACGATTCCTGTACGTGCTTCTGGGTCGTCTGTGGGTTCTTGTCGCTTGATCCCGACGGCTGTGGCGAATGATTCCATTAGGTATGCATAATCACCCATTGGAAATTGAGCGAGTCGTGGATCAGTACGTAGCTGGAGAAGTTCGTCGAGGGTATTGTCTGATTCTAAGGTCTTCTGTGCATGTGCGTCGCCAGACCAGAGTTTTCCCAGGAATCGAGCTTGCATTTCCATGACGCCCCAATAGGGACTTCGATAAAACCCTACAAAGCCTAGAGAGGGAATCTTCGCATTGATAGTGGAGTGCAAATTTAAGGCCAGTGGTAGTTCACTGCTTGACTCATCAAACGAGAGATGTTGGAGGATTTCCTTGGGCAGAAAATCCAGTGATGGAGATGCATCAAAACCAGTTGCTAAGATTACTGCTGCAACATCGTCAATTACCTGTTGATTTCCGTTCTCCTCGACAATGATAGAATTTGATTGATTGGGTTCTGCACTGATCACCTTTCCTCGGATCGTTTTAATATTTCCAGCTCGGACAAACTCGATATAGTTGTCACTCACTGTAAGTCGTGGTGGTTCAGAGCGAACATCTCCTGCTATTGCTAGATGATCTATACCTATTCCACTCTGGTCGGTCCCCAGATACTTGTTTAAGAATTCGTTAGTTGTTTTTGCCATCTCTGGTGATATGTGACCAGATGAGTTTTTGAGGGGCCCAGGAGGTTTCCATCCAAGATTGTACATGACCAGATCGAGGGGTAAGAATTTTGGTGCTGGATTTGGTATCTGAAGCGAGTTTTAGCAGCAACAGCAAGTTTTAATTGATAGATGGACGTTAGGTACCTGTTCAGCTTCGGGCTTCACGCCATCAATATTCGGGTTATTTGGCATTGTTAGGGTCATCACCCAAAATGGCCGTTGAATCACATTGTAGACCTTGTATTCTTTTGCATTTGGAATCGGACGTTCCATTGAGTTCACGGAAGAGGATAACTGCAAAGCTACTGCTGCTGCGGTTTCGACGCCAGACATTTGCCCTCCAACAACCACGATGTTCTTGCCCTTAGGTGAAGAAAGTCTTCCATTGTCGGTCAACGCACTATTGACATCACGGAGGTTGGAACTGTGCCAGACTGGAGCTGGAAGATTTGCAAGATTATCAGGTATCTTAGGCTTTCCAAAGAAACCAGTGGCCACAATTACTTGATCAAATTCGTGAACCTGTGGGGATTCGGTAGACCCAGTATGTTGAACATGCACATTCCATTTCCCTGACGTAGCTGAAGTGGTTTGCCAATTGAGTGGCGGTTCGACCTTGGCTACTTTGACTCCCGTTTTGATTGAATATCCAGGGTACATTTTGATATAGTCTTCGAGGTATTTCCCGACTTGCCATGCCTTCGGAAAAGCAGGCGATGACGCAGACCATGCCAAATCACTGAAGCTGACTGTATGACGACTTTGGTTCGTACACATATCTGGATTCAATAGACCATCATCATCACTAGATACAGGCCATAGTCCACCTATTCTCTGCGACTGCTCAAAAACAGTCACGTCAAAGGTGCCTTTTGGATGATCGTGAGTGAGTGTTTTGGCTGCTACGAGCCCTGAGGGACCAGCGCCTAATCCGTGAAAATTAGTCATGAAAGCATCGGAATATGAGTGCACTTACCAATCACACATACTGTTTTCGTTCGAGTTGACATCTTAACAAGTGTGTAGCTTGCACGCATAGAAAGCTGGGGGATCCGGGTTTCAGCTTGTTAACTCGGAACCTCACGATTTAAAAATAATTCAACGAACGAATGTATTACTAGCTTAGTAAGACTCTTAATAGCTGATATGTCGTTCCGTACATCATAGTACTCTCCTAATATCTACAATTTGGGGACTTTTTGTCACTGCACATCCGACAACTAATTGGAGATCTGACATGCATGATCACGTTTTGGCATTTTCTGCTTTCAGTCACGTGAGACTGCGCAACGGCTTCAGAGTCCGTGCCACGTCCAGCCCCCCTCCCCCGCTTTTTCAACAGACCCCGAATATTTCCAAATTGCCTATCAATGCAATATATTGTCATTCGCATTGATTATGAACGTTATTATAGCACCTTTCAAATCTACGGAAAAACCTTCACAGGAGAAATTGGACTCAGTGAGCCTTTTGATAATAAAGCAGTCAACGCTTTCATCATGCGCCAAGATTGATACGAGAAGAAAGATAGTCTTAGCAGAGTGAATCCATTTCATTGTTATGTCTATTTCATCATGTAACATAACTGGGCGTTTAATCGAGAATTGGATAGTGTTTCGATCAAGAGCTGTGGTATCAAAGTACAGGTCTTTTGCCTTTTTAAAACCCGTGTGAACACACAATGTACGCAGATCCATTTCAGAAAACATGTCTTTTCTTGAACTACGATGGTGAGAATTACTAGGGCGTTATGGTTTTAAGATCCCTAGGAATCATGTAGAGCCAATCAGATAGCTGTATCGAGTCCAATCCTAAATCTATTCGGGCTGGGAAACTTTTTGAAGATGGAAATGGTAATCAAGGATGCGGCATTATGAATAATAGTCACTAGAGCGCACCAAAGACCGTTGCCACAATGAGAATCTTACATGGGGTTTTTCCGGTCGAATATGTGTCGGTTGAAACCTGAACAACTACTGAACAACTACAGCAATGAAACCAGCGAGCCATGAAAGAACAGCCACAGTTTCGACGGCAACATGAATGTAGCCGATCACCACACCACCCAGGAATCTGATTCTGGCAATGGTGTAAAAGATGATAGTTAGAACCGTCCAGCCAGCGCAGATCATCAGAAAGCCCCATGAATTGGGAACCACGTAGTATTCGTAGAAGCCACCGAAGTCGAAGTGTTCGTAGCATTCTGTTCGCCAAATTCACAGTCATGATATGCAGCAGTCTGTGGGCATAGACGAATATATTGCATTGCGGCTGTCAAACGAGTCACTGAAACGTCCACACCACGTTGAGAACATGTCATTCTACATGTGGCTTGACAATACTACTATGCAGCCTTTTGGGTGGAGATTTTAAGGCTGTCGTTTGGCGTAGAACATGTCAGAACTTGTCTGGAATGTGATAAGCTGAGCAGGTGCTTCGTGGTCCATAACAGCAGAGAAAATGTGGATATTGCAAGCTTTTATGGGTATTAGTGACTGGACCATCTTGCTCACGAGTATTCAATTGCGCAAGATTTCTGAGAATGGCTCCCTCTATTGCAGTGTCTACGCATCGGAAATTCCCTGGTAGGTGGATACCGGTAAATCGGTTCCGTGGCGTGCGTGGCCTTTTGCGAAATTGTTGGACTTCTATTAAATAGTTCTATTTTGGAATGCTTTAGAGGGAAGCCAATTGGCTCTAAAAGTGTTAATCCTTGCTAGCGTGCAGCCAATTTTGCGGAAGAATACGGTAGGGAGAGTAGGGAGGCTCGAGCGAGGGTAGGAGGGTAGGTACCGGTAGGTAGATAGGGTTGGTTGGCCAGTCTCGACTCTCGAGGTCAGTGTATGAATTTAAGTTCGAGCTTAAATTTCAAGTTTTGAACATACCATACATGGATACTTGGCGTGCACCCGTGCTTAATTATATGCTTACGTAATCACATGTATCCATTCTGATTCGTCTGTTCGTAAAAGCTTATCGAGGTAAAGCACACCGCCTTTCCTAGCTAGGCTCGAGCGAGGATCAGCTTGTGTGGGCAGAATGATTCTCTCATGGCAAAACCAAAGCGGTGTAACATGACTTATTCCTGCTAAAGCTCCCGAGGTCTGGCTTGAATGATATCTTATTTTCCCTCCTAGTTCAGAATTCAATCAATATCATTCCTACATTCAAACTCACGCCGGAGCTGGTTGATATTTGTCTCTTTTTTTGTAGAATTATTAACCTTCCTTTAATTGAAAGATTTCAAGTTCACGCTAAAGTTCTCTTCCAAGGAGGTAAGTAAACAACTCATCTTAAAGTTTGAAAGCTTCAAATATCTTAAGCTTTTAAGTTTTTAAGGTTTTTAAAGTTATCTGACCAAACAGCCTTGGTGGACTATGCACGGACCAAGCTGGGATTTGGTGTTCTGGGACACTTCCTTGCGCCTTCGTGCCGGCAGATGTAGCCCAAACAACCCGGCGGACTACGAGTTGCTGCGCCGAATTTTGACCATGATATTTAGAGATGAGGTTTGAAGTCGGCTGGCAGGTTGTCGACTGACTTCTGTTCAAATGAAATTATTTCAATCAACGAGATGACGAGAGGTCAGATTCAACAACGCAAGCGACGATCTGGTCCAAAGGTTAAAACAGGATGCGGAACCTGCAAGTAAGATCAAATTGCCCTCTCGTAGGCGGGACACCAACTTACACAGCTCTCAGAACCAGGAGGATCAAGTGCGACGAGGCCAAACCGAGTTGCCTACGGTGTTCAACGACCGGACGAAAGTGCGATGGGTATAGCAGCGATATCATGATTTCCAGCCAAAAATTTACGGACTGTATAAACCTCATTCAACAAATCTCCGTCCATATACCTGGGAACGCGGAAGAAAAAAGAGGCTTCGAATTTTTTCTCCGGAATACAGCAGCGGAGCTATCTGGATACTACGATTCCTCATTTTGGGGAAACTTTATACTGGCTGCTTCTACACAAAAGCCTTCTTTACGGCACGCCGTGATAGCACTAGGAGCATTGCATGAAGACTTCTCACGGAAGGGGCTGCACTCCGTTCCATCATTGGAGAACCAAAACAGCCAACTGGCACTAAATCAGTACTCAAAAGCCATAGCAGCACTGCGGAGGTCTTTATCACAAGGGAAGGAGGAACCGCTCACGGCGCTCATGTCCTGCATACTGTTTGTCTGCTTTGATAGCCTGCGAGGCTATTATGAATCAGCAATGGTCCATCTCCAAAGCGGGCTTGGGATTTTGCAGGACTTAAGGAAGTCGTCTACAAGGAATCAAATCATCGAGGAAAAAATTGCTCCTCTTTTCAGGAGACTGACGTTACAATCTATCATTTACGTTGAGACGAAAAGTAAGCATGATAAGATGAACTTTGTTGAGAAGTTGACAGACGTCTCCAGGAACGATACTGTAATTTCCAGAGAGTTTAAAAGTATAGAAGACGCTCGAAATGCTTTAGATCAAGCCATGGATGGTTTATTTAGGTCATTTTATATGATGGAGTAAGCAAACTATGTCCTTCTAAGTTGAAGCTTCGAAGCCAATCCCATTTACCAAGCGTATGCTAACTTGAAAATATACAGGCGTTTCCTACCTATCATTTTACAACCCACAGAAAGCCTCGCTACATTCGACAAATACACATCCCAGTTGTTTCTCTGGAACCTTGCATTTGAACAATTTATGATATCCAAAGGCAAGAATTTCACCAGCAGGGAAGTGCAAGGTGCCGCACTCTTGAAAATACATCACACGACTTTGAATATCATGGCTGGCATGTTTCCTGACATCAGTGATATGACAGTTGTGGTTGAAATGGTGGACACTGATAGATTCTCAAAATTTCTGGACGATTTTCAAATCATCATCGACTTGTCAAGGTCGCTAATCGTAGCCGCGGAACAGGATGCGATGAATGGAAGGCCATCGCTTACTTTCAGCAGTGATTTTGGCGTCGTAGGACCGCTTTATTACGTCTGTGTCCACTGTCCTACCATCTCTGTTCGAGAAACAGCAATGGAGCTAATGTTACGATGTCCGCGACGAGAAGGGATGTGGAATAGTGCGATTGTTGCTCAAATGATCCAACAATTCTGGGAGCTGCGAGCAAGACATCAAGAATCGCAAGAGATAGGTTTTGAATTAGATGAATTTGGATTGCCAGTGCCTTTCAACGACCGGGGAGTTGTTCACTCTGCATTTTTCGGTCGACCAACAGAAGTGAATACAACTGGCCTCTCCCAATCTACTCCTGCAGATTTTTCCCCTTCTGGGCCATTGAAATTTCCAGCGTCTTGGGGATCGTGGCCGAATCTAACGACGCATGGGAATACGACACCTCAAAATACAGAAGCGGACGTCTTAACTCCACCGGAAGAAGTAACTGCACAGTAAAATGATCTGCACGAATATGGCATCGGTTCAATACGTCAATCTGAATAGCACGCTCTAGTATTCGATTGATCCCGTCTATATTGGCCCACCATGGTGTCGAGTTTGTGAAGAATATGAGTGAAAGACAGTGGCGCGAGATAACAATTAATGTACTACTGAGCACGTTTTCATATGTAACCTTAAGTTATACATTACGTACTCGGTCTCTTTTGGAATAAGTAAAATAGAATATACCTCTGAGTGCGCGGGATCAAGGCAAACGCCATTGGGCGCGACTAAGCGGCGGAGGAAAGCTAGAGCGGCACTCGGCAGCATCGACGGAACGATCAACAGCGTTAACAGCGACTGTAATTTTCTTGCTGCATATTGATTGGCTGGTGTTAGAATAGCTTGGGAATAATTTTGTACGGATCAAAAGTCTGTAGATTTGCGAGAAATGAATTAAAATACTAGAATCTCGGGTTCATTTCTCTGCACTCTGAAGTCAACTAAGTAGACTCTTCATCATGTCATATCATGTTTCTTTCCTTGTCTATTTCTTCATCCTTGGAAGTGATTTCAACAGCTTCTATCTAGGCAAGGACGGGATATCTTTACTGTTATATCGGATTTCAAGCACCAGCTCTTCGGGAATGGTATACAACATGACAGATCAATTTTGTAAATAGAAATGTTATCTGGGATAAAATTTTCCAATAGTTCCCGCCTCTTGAGCATCCAAATATCTGACTTCTAGCGAGCTCCAGAACTCCTCGAAATCCGCAGTTCATGACTATTCTGTTGAAGCGAGACTAGTCTGTCCGATATGGCTCTTCGTTTTTCTCATTCTGTTATCCATCGATTAATCTTGTGTGGGAGTTCATAGTTGTTTTTAGAGTCGAAGATCGTAAGTGGCTTTTTAGGTTTATATCAAGTCTTTTCGAGACAAATACATAATGAAGTTAATGCCTGTTGCTCTTTCGTTTAGCATTACTCCCCTATTGAGATTGAATCAAGAAATCATCTGAAGTCGATGAAATTTCCTGCGGGCTTTTTTACAGTCGCTAGTGCTTCGAATTATAAAGTTTCTATGGGCAATACACTTGTGAAATATGTCTAGATATATCATACTTAAGTAGTATTAATACTCAATACAATTTAAGTTTTACAAGATAACAACGACGTCATCATCCCAGTCCAGGTTGTCCCGCTCTCAAGATTCACTTTGGAGACTGTGATTTCACATTGCGATTTCCACTCATGCAGTCATTGTATTTAGTTGGTATGATAAAGATCTATTTATCAATACTATCAATATTTCCCGAAACCCCGGATAGACACGGAATGGAATGAATAGACTTTCATTCCATCTCTATTTATCACTCCCAATTTGTGAATCTTGCCCACACAGCCTTTGCATATTGAATTTCACAAATGTGTAGCCATGTCCTCTCCCAGTTCCTCCGTCATATCTTACATTCGCGCCACCTAACAATATTGCAAGCGCGTCGTGTCCCCGTGCTGGTAGTAGCACTCTTCCTCCATGGGCCTGGAGATATGATAACCCGATAATACCACATCCCTTCTGCTAGTCCCAGCAGAATCCCCCCCCTCCCCCACGAATGACTTATCAGGAAGTCATCCCTCACATCCCGAGCGACATGCGTAAGAGCATTTGTAAGAAGCTCACAAGAGCCCAAAGACCAAAGATGGCTGCAGCAAGGATTAAGAAGACTATGATGCCTTCAACGATATTGGTGTAAATGGTTCTTGATGTACAAGTCATGGAAATCATCTTGAAGATTTGGTTTTGTGTTTTGATTTTTGTGTGGTTGACAGTTGTAGATTGGGTCTCCGAGAGTCTGCCTTGGAGATTGTTCGAGTAGTAAGAATTCTCAGTACTCGTCGTGTGGTTTGGATTGGTAGGTAGGCAGGTGGCTTTTTTTTATTCGAAAATCCGATTTGGAGTGAGTTTGAGTTCTCGAGTTTGCACTGTTGAAGAAGAAGAGAGAGAAGATGAATAGAATGAGTGGGATAGGTCGGTAATGTTGGATGCTTATAAGGGGGAGATGTGAGAAGTCCAACCCTACTAGATATGTGTACGGTCATTGACGCATAGTGCAGTCACCGTTTCTTGATCAATTCAAGACGGTTGGAACACCGTAATAGGGTATTCACCTTGGTATTTACATGTCGCTTATGATATCTTGACGGCACGGTGAATTATTGGGTGGGTTGATAAACCGTATATATTGTGCGTATACGTATTTAACTACGGTTTACTAATCAAGAGAAGATGGTTCATCACCGTACTCGTCTTGGAAATCAAAAGTTTGCTCTTGAGTTAGAATATTTTGGTGGTACGGTGGATGGAGTGAGATGAGAAACTATATATGTTTTGTATAGCTGTGTTTGATTAATGTCTCGTCTAATTGACTTACGGTATGCCAGTCGTCACATTCATCTCCTCTCCTCTCCTGTTTTGTTTGAGTTTCTTGAGTATCTCAATCATACGGTGGATGATTGATGTACCTAGATATTATGATACGGTCAACACTCCTAATCACGCACACAAAACACCATTCCGCAGGCATACAACAAACGAGACTTCAACACGGCTTATTAGCTTATTTTCAACTCAATGATCCAATCCAACCTTGGAATACGGTTATACATCCCAACCACATCTCCGACTCCAGGAATCCAGAATAAATCTCATCATTCTCTGTACGATAGTCTCAAAACTACTACTTACCGAAGTATTAATGTATGGAATCATCCGACTATTCCTCCGCTTCACGTGTCCGAAATACTCTCTAGGTATACTTATGATACGTGTACGAGTTAGATTAGGTATACTTTGATGTTCATACTACATACTACATATAATGTCTCTAAAATCTCGAAATCTCATAGCTTGATATTATCTGAATCTGTTAGTTGAATACAAGAAATCGCTTTTTTCTCTTTTCTCTTTCCTCTTTTCTCGTCTCTCAACACCACAACTCTCCACAGCTCTACACTCTAGTAATCCAACCAGATCGTAAACAAATACATACACATACGACACCTCTATATCTCATAAATAAGCACTCTCCTCTCCTCCCATTATCCCCTCTCCTACCTCGCTTGCTGTAGTCATCCCCTTTTCGCCTCAAAATAAAATAAAATAAAATACAATCCATTTTGATAAATACAAAAACCTTCAAACCTCTTCTCTCTCCTTTCCTCCCAAATGAGAAGAGATTCAATCCAGTTCAATAAAGCTCAGTTATAGAATCGGAATTTATGAAATTTATTACAACACAACATGAATTCATTGTGTGAAAGTAGAGTAAAATAAACTAATAAACTCTTCATATCGATATCAACTCATAAAAAAGAAACTAGTTTTCCATGATAATTTATAAGATATCGATAGATTCTATACCTACTTATATTCACATCAATCTATACACACACACACACACACACACACACACAAACAAAACCCCAATCAATCAAGCCCAATCAAGTCCAATCAAACTCAATAAATTACCCCTTCCTAATCTAACTAACCCAACTAATCTAACAAATTAAAATTAATCTAAACATACCTCCCCCCCCTTCCCCAGCATAACCCTCTACCGAACCCAAACAAGAAGGGAAAATATGACAGACGGCTGGGATTAGCCACGATTAGATGAGATGAGATGGTATACTATTCTCCCTTTGTTGTGAAGTTGCGATTTGTTGCGTTTTGTTGTAGTTCTGTGTGAATTATTTTTGAGTCCTTGCACTCCTGAGTGAATACCTTCCTGCTTTATCTTTTGCTCGCTTCATTAATACCTCTCTCTCTTTCCTATCTCCGCTTTAACATTTCACTTCGCTGCACTTTACCCTTTTCACCTCTCTTTTAAACTCCACCTTCAAACTCACTCCCTTAAAGTCGGATCCCCACACTCCAAATCAAACCACACATTCGGCACACTCGGAATAATGCTATCCAAGCTCTGCGCCACGCTTCCCCCAAAGAGATCACATCTGGGTGCGCCCGTGCCCGGTTCCGGATAGAAGGAGTAGGAGACGCATCCTTTGTCTATACCGTATACGCCCTTTTGGGGGTGGGGGTTAGTTATATGCTTCAAAAGAAAAAAAAAGAAAAAAAGAAAGTTTTCAAGTGAAGTGAAGTGAAATGGAGTTAGGGGAGAGGAGAAAGACCGAAAGAACAAACACAACACCAGATAAACAAAATGAAAAAAAAACTCACATCACAAAACTCCCAACACCCCTGCAACGTAACCGGCACTCCCGCCTTATCCTCCACAAACTCGGCCAGGAAATAATCTCCAACCGGTAAGCCATGCAGTCCGCAATGGACAGCGGCGGGATTGGGGGTTCCGCTCGCTTGGATGGTCGTGACGGTCGTGGTGAAGGCGATGGTGGTGCTGGGGTGGAGATCGGTGGTGCCGGTGGAGATGGGGAGGGCGGGGATGGAGAGGGAGGAGGAGGAGGGGGC
>PQXK01000344.1:0-29194 GCA_004786245.1 Botrytis hyacinthi | reverse complement strand
TATATATATAATATCTATTTCTCTCTAAACAAATTGAATAAACAACAATGAATCAATAGCCTTTCTCAAGAGGAGGAAACTGTAACTGACACAGAAGAGTAGAAAATCCAACCGTCTTTAATAGAATGCCACAGGAAGAAAAAGGTCTATGTTGGTGCGGGGTTAGCCATTGATAAAGGCCACTTCCGATGGAGCATTTATTTCTAATTCCTCAGACGACATCAAATTATCAATCATCTGTTTTTTCCTTATCGCACAACCATTCTTGCGTGCCTATTGGCTGACAGTGGCTGCAGACACATGCTAGCTAATGGCGTGATGTATAAAAAGTATGTAGTGTCAAGGATGCAATGCATGTACAAAGTATGTAAATAGTGTCAGATCATTTCTGTCCCCAGATTCCTTGTCACATAATGTATGAAAGAGGCTTCACTTTGCAGGAAGGGCGTGTGGTATGTGGACAGTAGGGTAGTAGTTCTAATGCATGCCCAGGTCAAGTGGTTGTGGACAGTAGGGTAGTAGTTCTAATGCACGCCCAGGTCAAGTAGGTAACATCAAGTAGATTAAACGGCTTGCTGGCTGGCTGGCTGGCTGGCTGGCTGGTTAGTTGGTTGGTCGCTTGGTCCGGTAGAGATGCTCTTGACAAGCTAATCATTCAAAAGCCAAATCATAAGCCAAAGTCTAAATTTTCAATAGACTGCCGGTACAACCATAACATATGATATTTTGATACGATGTGGATGTGATGGACTGACCGAGGATTCTTTTCCTTAGTATGGATGGATACACAATAGGCAGTGTAGCGGTAGTAATTCGGATGATGCAGGGACAAATCCGAACATAAGCGAGAGAATAACCATTGGCTCATTGACTGATTCTACACCAATCACTACTAGGTACTTTTCAAGAAGCTCAGTCATTATCATCCAAAGTAATAAAGCTCAAAGAGCTCCCCCTCCATCTATCTGCCACCTACCTACCTACCTACCTCCCTACTCTGTCAGCCTCGAAAGCCTTGTCTAGTCTAAAAGCTTGGGTCAGTCTAGGGAAATGTTGATAGAGTGACAGCAAAGAAATCGTCAGCTTGCATTCGTTCCATATCAAAAAATCTAATAGCTTGGTGTATATTTGGGGATGGGAATTGAAGACTGGAAAAGGATATATTTATTTCCCTTGAGATTCTCGTCTGTACGGTTATCATATTCTGAGCACAAGGCCCTTGATTTCTACATATCCATCACTACTGCAACAACACGTTTCGAAAGAGTAACTTAATTTTGCCACGGAAACTCTCCCTCATTTTCCATCTCACCCAAATTTATACCACAATAAGCAAAAACTTACACCCCCTCCCACCTCCCCATCAAAGATTTTCTGTCCACCTCCGTACTTCGGCCTTCCCCAAACTCAATCCTTGTCAACCTATTGGGTAAATCACCATGCATGAATTATTCCTCTCGGCATCCGTGGATAGCGAAGATGTATCCCATTCTCTCCGTGTACTCCAAGGCTATTGTGGTATGATACCTCAGCACTTTATTCGTCGACGATTAGTATTCGAAGGTCCACGAAGTCGAAACAATTTGAAAGGTCTTGACCCTTCCTTTCTGAAAGCCCAACCGCCGAATAGACAATTCTGGTGGAAATCACTCAACGAGCAGCTGATTCGTCAATCTTATGTTCTGACTCTGATATATGATGTTGATAAAAATCAATTTGGTCAGCCAGCAAAGGAGGTTGATGGTGGAGAAGGTCAACCGTAAGTACCTACTTTTCATTGATTGCATGTCAAACCATGTGATCTTTGGAGACGGCTTTCAATATCTTGACAAAATACTTATTGACTTCAACCAGGGGTCTTCTCCCATGTGATGAGGTGCCAGGTACATTGAGATGGACCGATCTTCCAGATCCAGCCAATGCTGCTGTCGTGAATAGCAGAATGTTCATTGCGATAGACAATGAAAAGTCATTATGTAGACTTCTTCAAGCAAGCAGTCACCGGTACGTTGAAATTACTACCAACCAATCATCTACGGTTACTAATCATCAAGTAGATTCACACGAGAGATTATTCAAGAAAGTCACCGAACTGTTCATAATAATATAGTTTTCACACTGAGTCGCTACTTTGAAATCCCTTCGGAGTTCCAAGAAGTTGATAGTAGCTCACGTCCTAAAGTCAATAGCAGGTTACCTCCCTTCGAGTTATTGGAACCATTCGATGCTGAAGACAAATGGATTTTGACTGCTAGCATTGAGGTTCAGAATGGAGCTGATCCTGATCACATGAAGAGTGCAATGGCAGAGCTATCAGGAGCTCAAGAAGAATTTAAGGGATGTTTCGCTTTGAAAGCAGCAGACAGGCATACCTTTGATACCAAAGTCAAAGTGCAGGCTTGAGAGGGGTGTGTAATAAAATAGTGCCATATGAGAGACATGAGGGGTTGTCTTCTAATCGCTTGATCTAGGATGAGCAAGTGTCTTTGAGGAGCCGCGAGTTGGTTCTGTGGGTATAAATTGACCATGAGAGTCACATGGGGCCCTGAAGGAGCCGCGTTAAAGACTAGTACATTGGAGGCCATCATAACCAATATAAAGAATGAAGTCATATCCGTGAAAATTGTTGTATTGTATACACAATCGTTCCCCCACCCTTCTAGCTTTGAAATGCCAATCGATTTATAACTGTCCTCCCAATGCAACGCACACCTAAACAACCCTCTATTGGTTCTTCTTTGTTTGCCAGACTGCAATGCCGAATGGAGCACCTAAATCCAATATTAGTGTGGTTCCCTTCAACCTCCATGCCCCTCAGCCGGACTGCTATCCTAACTTACCGAATCCAAGAGCCATGAATCCCCAGTATCTTAAAGCGAAGAATTTTGTGTTTGGGTTGAATGGAATGTTGCTTCGTGGTCCCTCAGGGTAATGGTATGGAGAACCCATTTGAGCACGGGTAGAGTGGAAGCCACGGCGGGCGACCATTGAGGTAGAGGAGGATGCGCGGACGGCGGCTCTAGACAACATCTATCATGATCTATTAGTCGTTTCTCTTGCGGCTGTCATGATAGCGCAGCCTTACCTTGAAGAATTGAGTTCTGCTTTGTATTTTTGGTAAACAGTCAATCGAATGATTTTGATTGAAGCTCGGTTTGGCACTAGCCGACAATCAAACCAGAAAATTTAATGCCTAAGGCTCAATAAAGAATGGGACTTTCCAAGGTTATCTGAGATAGTGCCCGGAGCGGAAAGCGATAATAAAAAAATATCTTTGTTAATTCACACCTTGTACTTTTTGATCCATTTAAAAAGTATCAACAAACCACAATTGCCTTTTGCATCTTGGTTAATGTGGTAGGATATCATTCATCATGGATGACTTATTTGATGCCTTCGACGATAAGCCCCAAACAGCTGCTCCCAGCAGGCCTAAAAAAGCAAAGAAAGACAAGAAAGATCGCAGCAAGAAGAGAAATGCGAATGGAGATGTAAAGCCAATTGCTGATGCGCAAGATGTGGATGCTGAGATGGTAGATTCCGAAGAGCCAGCGGTCGAAGCAGATGTAGAGGAAGAAGATATCGAAGAAGATGACGAAATTAAAGAAGCAAAGAAGGACGCTAAACGACGCAGAAAAGACACAGAAGCCGATCCGGTAGTTACAGATACATTCGAGACAGCACAATCGCGAGAGCTAGCTGCTTCAGCAGGATTACAAGGTGCCCCAGAAGAAACAGCATTGGTTCTACAGCACAACATTCAACATCAAGTTTCTTTACCTCCCGACTACGAATACATTCCAATATCGCAGCACAAAGCTCCTGCCGAACCCGCTAGAACTTGGCCATTCGAATTAGATCCTTTCCAGAAAGTTGCTATTGCATCAATTCAAAGAAATGAGAGTGTATTGGTATCGGCGCATACTAGTGCAGGAAAGACTGTTACAGCAGAATATGCGATTGCGCAATGTCTCAAAAACAATCAGAGAGTCATTTACACCAGTCCTATTAAAGCTTTGAGTAATCAGAAATATCGAGAATTTACTGCGGATTTTGGAGATGTTGGTTTAATGACTGGAGATGTTACAATTAACCCAACCGCGACTTGTCTGGTTATGACAACCGAGATTCTAAGATCTATGTTGTATCGAGGATCTGAGATTATGCGTGAAGTCGCTTGGGTTGTCTTTGATGAAATTCATTATATGAGAGATAAATCCAGAGGTGTGGTATGGGAAGAAACTATCATCTTGTTACCAGACAAGGTCAGATATGTCTTTTTGTCTGCGACTATTCCTAATGCCATGCAATTTGCCGAATGGATCACAAAAACTCACAACCAGCCATGTCACATTGTTTACACCGATTTCCGACCTACCCCTCTACAACACTACTTCTTCCCAGCTGGTGCAGATGGTATACATCTGATTGTTGATGAGAAGGGAAACTTCAGGGAGGATAACTTTTCAAAGGCTATGGCAACAATAGAGGATAAGAAAGGGGCTGATCCAGCAGACATAAACGCGAAACAGAAGGGGCGTGGAAAAGATAAGAAGACCAATAAGGGTGCCAACAAGGAAGGTTCGGATATTTACAAGATTGTCCGAATGATCATGCTGAAGCATTACAATCCTGTTATTGTTTTCAGTTTCAGTAAGAGAGAGTGCGAGGCATATGCATTACAGATGAGCTCCATGGCTTTCAACGATCAATCCGAAAAAGACATGGTTTCAAAGGTCTTCGAGAGTGCAATCGAGTCTCTCTCAGAGGAGGATAGGACCCTACCGCAAATTCAACACATCTTGCCATTGTTGAGACGTGGTATCGGTGTGCATCATTCTGGACTTCTTCCTATTCTCAAGGAAACAATCGAAATCTTGTTCCAGGAGAATTTGATCAAGGTCCTTTTTGCTACAGAGACTTTCTCCATTGGCTTGAACATGCCTGCCAAGACTGTAGTATTCACTAGCGTTGAGAAGTTCGATGGAGAGAAGATGCGATACTTGACACCATCTGAGTTCGTGCAAATGTCAGGTCGTGCCGGTCGTCGTGGTCTTGATGATAGAGGTATTGTCATTATGATGATCAACGACAAAATGGAGCCAGAAAGTGCCAAGACAATTGTACGTGGAGAGCAGGATAAGCTCAATTCAGCTTTCTACCTTGGTTATAACATGATTCTTAACTTGATGCGTCTGGAAGGAATCTCACCAGAGTTTATGTTGGAACATTGTTTCTACCAATTCCAGAACACTTCAAGTGTTACTGGTCTCGAAAAGGAACTTCAAGACTTGCAAATTGCGAGGGATGAAGTACAAATTCCAGATGAAGCAACAATTAAGGATTACTACGATCTTCGACAACAACTTACCACATACACCAAGGACATGCGTGATGTTATCAATCACCCTAACTACTGTCTTCAATTCATGCAACCAGGGCGGGTTGTTCACATCAAACATCAAGATCATGATTTCGGCTGGGGAGCAGTTGTGAAATTTACAGCAAGACGACCTGCTAAAGGATCTGCTCAAGAATTTCCTCCACAACAGGCATATATCCTTGATGTGCTTCTGCAAGTTTCTTCGGACAGTACAGTTACTACACAAACACAAAGTGACTTACCGTTAGGTATCACACCACCTGCTACAGGCGACAAAGGCAAGATGGAAATTGTTCCTGTACTTTTATCATGTGTTGAAGCCATCGGTCATGTCCGTATATTCCTTCCAAAGGATCTTCACCCAGCCAATGAACGAAATCAAGTACGCAAATCTCTCGAGGAAGTCAAACGTCGTTTCCCAGATGGTATCGCAGTGCTTGACCCAATCGAGAATATGGGCATTACAGATGATTCCTTCAAGAGACTTCTTCGCAAGATTGAAGTTCTTGAATCTCGTCTACTCTCGAACCCCCTCCACAACTCACCCCGTCTCCCAGATCTCTATAATCAATATGCAGGTAAACTCGAATTTACCAAACAAATTAAAGAGAAGCGCAAGGCTATTGCTTCCGCATTGAGCATCATGCAACTCGATGAACTCAAGTCGCGCAAACGTGTTCTACGTCGTCTCGGCTTCATCAACGAACAAGAAGTCGTCGAACTAAAGGCTCGTGTTGCATGTGAAATCTCATCCACAGGCGATGGTCATGAACTTCTTCTTTCCGAACTCCTTTTCAATGGTTATTTCAACGATTTGACTCCGGAAATGTGCGCAGCCGTTCTGTCGGTTTTCATCTTTGAAGAAAAGAGTCAATGTCCTCCACTTAAAGAGGAATTGGCTGCTAAATACAGAGAAATTCAAGCTCAAGCTAGGATCGTCGCAAAGGTTACCGCGGAGAGTAAATTGAAGATGAATGAAGAAGAATACGTGACTAGTTTCAAGTGGCAACTAATGGAAGTTGTTTATGTCTGGGCACAAGGAAAGAGTTTTGCAGAGATCTGGTAAGTTTTCTTGGGTCTAGCCTCCTTGAGGATCTTCATGTAAATGAGATGAGATAAAATTATACTAACACGGTACGATAGTAAAATGACCGACGTCTACGAAGGATCTCTGATCCGACTCTTCCGTCGACTTGAAGAACTCCTCCGACAAATGGCTCAAGCAGGAAAAGTCATGGGCTCAGATGACATCTCGAATAAATTCGACGAGTCGCTTAAGAAGATTAGGAGAGATATTGTTGCGGCGCAAAGTTTGTATTTGTAGACTCGTTCCGTCGTACTCATTTCATTACGCAAATCTTCTGTGGAAACATAGATGATGTTTGGAGATGGACAGAAATGGGACATTCTCTTCATTGGCTGCTTCTAGATTGTAGCTTTGGGAGTCGGAAGAGATGAGATAAGACGATCCCCTCGCTACATTTTAATTCGATTGTTGGGTGTGTAAGACGATGGATGCTTTTCTTTTTTTCGTTTTCCGCTTTCCCACAGGTTTTGTGAATCCAGAATCCAGAATTCTGAATACCGAATTTCGCATTCCGTATTACGAATGTTTCATCGCAGTGGAGTATGGATTTTTTTGATCTTGATTTTTCTTTTTTTCAAATAAAAATGCATACAGGTATGGTGAATGGAGTATCTGTGCTTTTTTTGCCTTTTTCATTTACATTGGGGACTTTTCCGTTGGTAAAGCTTGGTGAAGGGAGGGAGAGAGAGAAAGAGAGATATGTGGCGGGTGTGTGTGAAGAATACGAGAAGCGAGCATAGATTTTGGAAGGAAGGAAGGAAGGCAGGGAGGGAGGAAATAAGGAGAGGAGAGAAAGGGAGAAGGATCTTTGTGGTATGGTATGGTATTGTATAGTATGCGAAAGGGGAGGGCAATAATACCTACCGACCTACCTACCTACTCAATCTGAGGACGAGGATAAAAAATACAAGAATACAAGAAAGACGCCTTCTTTGTTTATCTTTGTGAATTTAGTATTTCATGTGTGATGTTTAGGTTCTGTACTTGTATGATATGGATTGATGAATTGGAATCTGATGCATATCCCTAGGTAGGTGATAGATTTTCAGATGAAATCTCGACAGCATCACGAATGTTACACTTATGTATTGCATTGCCTTTCACTTCAAGTCAAATGTGTATGTGTGTATGCATTGAAAATTGAATTGATATTCTCCTTCTTTCTTGGCATCTCGATGTATTGCTGTATCGCTATTATTATCTCTCTCTGTAACTGTATCTCTGTACATTTACTCCTCTATCTCTCGCTTCACCATCTCATCCATACCCTTCATCACATCTCGTCTCAACTCATCTAATCTCCTCCCAGCTCTCTCCATCCGCGACACCTCAGCATCATCATTATTAATCACCCAACCACGCATCTCACTCATCATCCGCCATGTTTTTTTTGTTCTCGCCCTCCCTGCCTCTACGCATGATTATCTATGCATTGAGCAAGCTTTCGAGAGCAAAATGCAAGCTGGCAAAATATAATGCAATCAACCAATGAACCACTCAGAATCATATCATATCCCAACACGACGTTCAAACATCCAGCCATTGAGTCCAATTCGCAATCCAACACATTAGCTCGTCTTTCCTCTTCCCCTCTTGCCCCTTCATTTCCCCAGCTTCTCCCTAAATATTAATTCCCATCTCTCGTCCCTCCGGACAATCTACCCACTTCGCCCCAAAAATCAAATTAAAACAAAAAGTTTGCTTTCCACTCAACACCTATTTACACCACACAGATATCCATCCATCCACCCATTCCTACCCACCCTATGCATTTCGCCACTAGGCTCTCGCTCCATGGACTTGTGAAGAGAATCAACCACAAAACATCAAAAAAATCTTTTAAACTCCTCGCTTGGATATCTTACACATCTCGCTCGCAACTTGCGTTGAAATTTATTATCGACTCGCTTTCTTCTCCTCTTTCCCTTTCTTTCTTATTCTTTCCTCTGAATTATAATCGGGCGTGTATTTATCTGTAATCTTTCAATCGTAATTTCGGATCCATCGGCCTCGTCTCATATCTTTCTCGTATGCAAACGTTCTTTCCATTTATTCATACTCAAATTCCTCTTCCACCAAGCATGCTTGGAACTGCTTTACGGCCTACCCTCTTTCCTGGCATATCCATACGTGGCACTCCTGCAACACTGCGTGGCTCTTTCATCAATCCAATATCCAATTGCGCTGGAATTCTAGAGACAATCGTCTTATAATCACCAGGAAATTTAGCATCTCTAGGTACCGGAACTAATGCGGAGCGCCATAGGTGATCTGATGTATCCTCTAGGAAACTGGGTCGAAGTGAAGCTTTCGAAGAGAAGAATGATGCGCGTCCTCTAGACTTCTTTGCTTGAATGATCGAGTCGAATAGCTGAATGTCCCGATCGTTTGATTGCTTAGTTTCCCGTTCATGAATGAATTCATTGAATGCTATCTTAACGTTAGTATACTTCACAATCTTACCCATGGAATAAGTTACCTTGTGTCTGCTCCAGCATTACAATATATTCTTGTTGATCACTTGGGAGACTCTTTTTGAATGCAGCTAAATCAAAACCATATAACTGACCAGATGACTTTTGTTCTTTCGATGGCCGACCAAGATGTTTTCTGTAAGTGTAGAACAAATTCGCGAAACATCGAACGAAAGCTGCACGTACACGATCTGCATGGAAGGCGGCTGGACAGACAAGTGAGCACCAACCTAGGCAACGGCCATGTGATACCGTGCTACAAGCATTACACGTGTACATGCCATCGTCCTCTGCCCTCTCATCACATATGGAGCATACAGATCCCATGTCGTTGGCATTATAAACAAAGCAATGTCCTTCTACCCATATTGTTGTCTCCGTATTAAGAACTGGTTGCATGAGCATGTTAGGCATGATTGTTGAAGCAGCGATAGTTGAGGCTGCATAAGCGGATGGTGCATAAGCAGACGGTGCATAACCATACGTAGAGTTGCTATCGCCGATGGAAACAGCAGAAGTGGAAAGACTAGCCGAATGACCATTAACAAATGGTGCACTGGGTCTACGAAGTGTCGGTTGTCGCTCTAGACCAAATGAGGAACTACGCCTCGAGTTTGTTTCAAAGTGACCAGATCTCTTCTCTCTTAAAGTAGCCGTCAGAGCAAACCCAGAATCGTTTCGAGAGATAGGAGTTGTAGGCATTGGTGGACAGTGACCAGATACAGGTGATAAAGATGTTGGTGGACTGGTTTTACTCGACACGCTAGTTGATGGACGCTCAACACGCGTGTGGTCATTCTTCGACTGCAAGAATGCATTGAAAACTAAAGGTCTCTTCATCTTTTGTGGATCCGGTTCTCCGAATGTTGTCGAGTTCTGACTAACATACTTACCCAAAGTCCCAGGTGGTGCATTTTGTGTGAATACTGATTCGTTCTCCGACGAAAATGCATCGTAAGGAAAGGTTTCAACAGCATAAGGTGGTGGTGCTACCTCTACGCCACATCTATTGTGATGAGGAGCTGCCAGCTGCAAGAGGGACACAAGTTTTCGACGCTGTTGTCGTGGTAGTGAAACAGGTGGAGCAGTCGACTCAACGGTATCTTGATCCAGATCCACGAAAACATAATCATCTTCCGGAAGCTCTATATTATCATATCTCCTTTCAATTCCAACAATATAAGGACAAGGTGCTTCCAGCGCAGAAATCAATCTAGCTGGTAGAACGGGAATAAAGATGCTTGCCCATTTGAGTGGGTACAGGAGACTGACCAAAGCTTTACTAGCAAGATGTAACATAGCTGTGTGGGATGACAGTAAAATGATCCTAGATTCCGACAACATAAATTCCACCAGAGCAACAATATTGGGTATACTCAGAGCTCTGAATAGTGCATAAATATCGGTATTTCGTGAATCTGGCAATTCATTTGGTGCTTCCTTTCGCGCAAAGAGTCGTAGTTCTCGCACTGCAATTTCAATTTGAGTTTTCGAAGATATCGGGCTCAGTGCTTCGGTACACAGGTTGACAACATATCTCTCCAGGGGTTGCCATCTACCGATTTTTGGCGAACTTGCAGGAACCCGGAGTATTCCACCATCCGTCATGGGTACCACAACAGCCTTCAGCCATTCCTTCCAGAAGCTTGTCATACTTCCATCTCTGCCAAGGATTCCATATGCCCTAGGTATCCAAAGCCCCGTCTCGCCATCAGTCAATCCTTCAATTTTAGCTGCTGCGCCGTGTCTGACCGGCCTCAACATATCAGTCATCAGAGTGATTTTTTCCTCCACTGCACTAATCTGCTCCTCCAACTGGTCTCTAGCGGCCGAGCCAGATACAACACTGGGCAACTTTGCTAGCAATTGTGAAAGATGTGCACGTTCTGCAGCTAATCGTTCTCCCAAACTTGCGGCAAGTTCTCGTTCCTCGTTTGTCATATGGCTTTGTCTCCAAGCCTCACATCTTCTTTCCACATTTCCGGCCGCTTCTTGATCCAATGGCTTCCACACAATTACAGTGATTCCGTATATTTTGGAATTGTCATCTGAGGTCATAGCAAACCCATGCCAGGTTGATCGCGGTCGTTCGTCCGAAGAAACAATATTGATATCATTTGGAAATGCAAACATAGGGACATAATCAGGAAATTTACCTCTCCTCGGTAATTCTTCTGTCGCGTGTTTTGGTGGGTATCTGTCGAGTAAAACGGGTTCAAAACGTCGTTTTAAAGGGTGCATATCAGGATCCAGATTTAGGGGCTCTGGAGGCGGGATGACGGAATTGTAATTGCTAAGGCGTCTCGAAGTGCGGACTGACACTGCTGTAATGGTTAGCAGGAGTATTCAAAGATATGAGAGGGCTGCGGTTAAAATCATCTTGGGTGTATGCAATGCATGTAATATATATGTGCCGCACCGGAACGCAGATTGTCAGACTTACTACTTCTACCCGCCATGGAAGGCTGTCTCTTTACACTATTCAGATCTCTGAAACTAATTCTTCTCCTGATACTTCCACCCACGCTCCTTAAAGTCGGACTTCTCCTATGTATATTTTCTGCATCTTCCACTCTTAATCTCGAAGTTCTCGGATTTGTCATGGGAGGTGCAGGTTGTGTTGTGGCCCCAGCACTAAAACTCAAGTCATCCAGGAAATTCTCCCGCTCGCTCGCAAACTTCAGTAGCGCCGTATCGAAATCGAAATTTCCAAATATTCCTCCACCCTCGGTCTTTGTGCCATTTGCAATACCATTTGCGTTGCCATTGCCATTGCCAGTGCTGTTGCCATTGCCATTGCCATTGATGTGACCGATTTCACCCGCTTTAATGGTCATACTACTTCGATTACTCGCGGTTCCTTCCAGCTCATCGAGAGTAGATATTGAGCTTCGCGATTCGTGCGAGGATTGCTTGCTGAGACGATTCCATGAGCTATTGCGGGAATGTCGTGCAGAAGCTCGATTGTTATTGGGAGGAGGAGAGTTTTCACCTTCAGGACTTTCTTCTATTGTAGCATCGACTTGAGGAGAAGGCGGCGTTTGTATGATGTTGCTTGATCTATCTCTGGGATTCGAGGGGAAAACCTCGGGCCCATATTGCAGAGAATCAATCCCCGCGATCCAAAAGTAATCTGCGAGAGGAGCCGAAGTTGAATTATTATTATCCATGGCGAATGAATATTTATTGGAAAGCAGAATATACTGAAATTGTTGAATATGAAGGATTGTGTTGGCAGATATGCCAGTGATAGGTAACTGAGATTCCTTTCAGTATGACATCGAATCGAAGGAGTGTATATGGTGGACGCTATTACCGCGAACTTCAGGAGTAATAAGTTATTAGACTGGAGAAGAGGGAGGGATGATCCGGCGTTTCGTGGGTAAAGTGAGAGGAGCTCCTGGTAATCTCGGACACAAGGGCAAAGGATGATACGCTTTCCCGACTATTTAATGAACAACAAGCTCTTTTTTCCTGGAGGTCTTGGTGTGACTATCTGAGAGGCAGTGAAAGACGAACCAAGGTTGATGCTAGAAAGGAAGATTTGCAGATCAGACCCTTTGAAATACGGTGGACGGTGGGTGATGAAGCTAGGTACGAAGTACTTTCCCCTTGAGCTCCACTGTTGTTTAATCAAGTCAAATCAAATCAATCCATCGATCCTTCAATCAAACGCCTTAGGTAAACGGTTAATAAATTGATGGAGGATTTGAATGGGTGAGGAAAGTCTTGGGAGATGGAGAAAGGAAGGAGGAGAAAAAGAAGGAGGAGGAGGGAGAAGAAGAGGAGAAAGAAGAAGAAGAAGAAGAAGAAGAAGGAGAAGAAGAAGAAGAAGAAGAAGGGAGAAAGGAATCCGGCAATTCCAGAAATTTTGATTGCTTGATATGGATGGGATATGTGGATGTAGAATTGGGAATTCGTATTGATTGATATGAAGTTGATAGTGAAATAAATTATTATTATTCAACTGCCGGTAAGTGAAGTATGATATGAATGAAGTGAATCAATCAAATGGGTTGGATGGGGGTTGTGGTTGTGGTTGTGGTTGTGGTTGTGTATAAAAAAAAAGATTACAAGATTGATCTTATAAATCGAATTGGGGTTGACTTGGGTTGAATGGGGGTTGAAATGAAATGGATTGGATTGGATTGGATTGGACTGGATTGAATTGAGTTGAATTGGATTGAATTGAGTTGAATTGAGTTGAAGATTATAAAAGAATGAATGACAATGACAATAATGACAATGATTATGACTACGGCTATGAAAATGACAATAGACGGAGAAGAGGTACTACCCAGGTAGTTCCTCCGTATATACCTAGGTAGGTAGATGATAGATTATGGATGGTCAGAAGTGGTTGGTTGATTGGCCGATTGTGTATTATGTAGATAAATATAATGTACGAAGTATATATGGGTATACGGATGTATGGATGGATGGATATATGGATGGATATATGGATATATATGAATATATATGAATATATATGGATATATATGAATACATGGGGAAAATAAGGGAATGTTGTTGACTGCGTGGGTGGTGGTGAGTGTTCACAGGTATCTAGGTAGGTATACAAGGGGACAGAAGTGTGAAATGATAATGGTACCCGTGGACCCAGGTAAAAAAAGTAGTAGGTAGATAGATACCAATACCCAGGTAAGTAAACCTTTCCTAATAATAATATTCACTATTTTCTATATCTGACTTCTCTCTCTTTCGATCCTCTCTCTACAGAGTACCCTCTACCCTCTACCCTCTACCCTCTACCCTCTATTCTCTATCCTCTATCCTCTGGCCCCTCTAGCCCCTCTAGCCCCTCTCTATCTTCTCTCTACCCCTTTTTTCTTCCTATTTATTTTTTCTTCCCTCTCTCCTCTGCCTTTCCTCTTCTCTCTCCTCTTTTCTTCTCTCCTCTCTCCTCTCTCCTCTCTCCTCTCTCCTCCAATTCTCCATCCTCCATCCTCCATCCTCCCAAAATATAAGAACCTTCCTAGTCCCTCCATCACACTCAACGCCAATCCAAAGAAAAGCGCCGCTGTGTCACTCCAAATAATATTCCTTATCGTGAATCAAGGGCATAGATTACCTAGCGAATGATCTTCTCCAGGGAAACTAAAGAAAAAGCAATTGGATTTTCCAAAGTTTAAATGAAGCAATGTGACACTGCTACTATCATCTATGAGAGAAATATAGAAATCGTGGACAATCCCAATTTACTTGAAAGGAAGTAAGCACCTAGTATATACCTAGATAGGTGTTGAAATGATGGATATTGTATTGAATTGAATACAGATGCCCAAGTACCAGGCGGTGGATTATCTACCTGGGTACGTCGTCGATCCATGTGCTGATAAGTATGTGTAGTGTGGAGGTGTGGTATGTATATATACCTTGTATTCTGTGTATATTTTGAATACTTTCATTTCTCTCATATCTTTCTTTCCCTTCACTCACAGCAACCTCCAATCGATCCTTTCCTCTCTCCCCTCATCAATGACAACCTCATCTCCAAACCCCGACTGATTGGAAGGATTGGAAGAAGGGATCAAGTAAGATAAAGTGTGTATCAACCTAGTAAATAGCGTTTTGTCGATCTTCCTCCAACCCTTCCCAAATGATGAATGGCGTGAACGGCGAACACTTTCTTTTACACTTTACTAGACCAGGCACCAAAAATCTTGGGGCGTGGTGGGCGAAACGGTTCTTTACTTGGTTCAGCTGGTATGCGGACGATATATTCCCACGACATCGTCTCATCCAATGACATGCCACGACTTTTCTTCCATATACTTTGTAGCGCTTCCATTTATCTCGCTTTATTTATAATATACGTATAGGTATAAGTCAAACTAATCAAAATAATGGTTCATACGAATCAATATCTCATCCGACCGGTGCTAGTACTAGTGCTACTTCCTCTCAATATACTCAGCACTACTACCTACTACTACCTACTACTACTTACTACTACTTACTACTACCTACTACTACCTACTACTCCCTACGCATCCATCCATCCATCCATTCATCCATCCCATCCATCCCATCCATCCCATCCATCCCATCCTATCCATCAGTCCGTCCATTCATCTACTCATCCATTCAATAGATTCATCCGCCACAACTCAATTATAGGAACAGTACAACAGTACCGCACAAAAAGACTCTAAAAGATTTCAAAGATCGCATGAACCCGAGGTGGCAATGAAAATCTCCCAAATTAATACCGCATTCATTCATTCCATTCAACGTTCCGGTGTTCCAGTCTTCCAACCTTCCAATCTTCCAATCTTCCAACCTTCCAACCTTGTTACTTTTCTCTACGAACATTCAAATGCGTAACATACATACGCGAAATGCATCCCAAATGAGTCCGGTATTGCGTGGCATAAACTACTTCAAACCAAGTCTCTGATCCCGAAAAACGGATGGAAACGTAGGGAATACGTACCTGACTTTGCCTTACCTTAGTCAACTAGTCTCAACGCCTAGAACATTTTGCTTTAGGTGCAGCAGTAGCAGTAACACCAAGGAAACCCGAAAATCCGTCACTGCAAGACCGTTAAATGGGTATTTTCCAGATACGGACGACATATAATCTGGGTTTCCATTCCCTTTCATCGCCATTTCACCATGGTACAAATGGAAAGAAATGTTCGATTGCGAGGTATGAGAATCCCAAATAATCCCATTAGATTATCTGTTTCAAATCATCAAAAGTCTGCGCTTATACTCATTGATCGATTACAGATACCTAGATGTCTACAAACGGTCACTTGCATAACAAATCAACTCGCGTACCACCCAAATCCCAATCCTTCCTCCACAAAAGACAGGGGACTGTATCCCTGGTGGAGGATGGCGGCAGGCGAGAGCTCTCGAATGTCACTTTACCCATTCAGGGGTTACTTTGGCTGCATTTGTTCTGATAATCTTGCATAAAGGCATTGTGCAAATCAGATGGGGATCTGGGCAGGCAGGTTTGTGCTAAATACGAAATATGCAAAGTTATGCTAATAATTTCCTTTTCTTTTCGCACTGTTCAGAATTTGGTTGACGACATCAGATAATGTTTGTTTTCATTTCACCCACAATTGGAGTCCCTAGTTTGACCATCCCATCCTCTCATGATTTCCCATTACGATCAATCTCATTAATATCGACATGGGAATTTCAAAATGTGATGGGGAAATGCACTCCCATGCATTTTCTAGGCACATTCAGGTCATCTCTAAGCCCCGTGGCTGATTCTAGATCTTCTATTGCTTCGATTTCTTCCACCGCTCCTTTCTTTCCCAATTTGATCGCAAACTTCTCTTCAAACAGTTCCAGATGAATAGATCTCGATGATGAAGATAAGTTCCGCTTCATCCCCGTATCTTCAGCCCCGATTTATTTTCACATTCTATCTCATCCCTTAAACATTTTCAGATCCCACCCAGCTAGTCGGCTAAGAGCGGAATACCTACCCACCGGTGTGAAGGTCGTGTTCCGTAGCACAAAGATGGGATGTCAATGGCTACCGGCATATTAACCATGTACTTTGATCTTTTTTCATCCCTTTTTTGTTTTTCGTGTTACGCTCTGTCAGAGTTATCGGAGTGATGCAATGTCACATGATGATTGATGTTTCCAAGTATCGTTTTTTTGTGTGACATTGTTTCTATATTTGCTTTCGCTGTGTTACTGTTGATTTTGTTCTTTTTGCCTTGGAATTCTTTTTTTTTGGGTAAATGTCATATGCTTCAATGCCCAGACCTAAACCCCTATCATTTACATATTGTCTATCCTGCCAATTACTTTCTTCCTCTCTTTCCTTTTCCTCAAATATTTGCTTCTAAACTCGGGCTCAAGTCACAAGTCACAAATTCAAAGGCCCGAGAAATAGAAATAAATGAGGCGAACTCATAAAGCCACATCGGCGCCCTGCATATGGATCCATCGGAACCTGCGGGTAAGATATAAGAGAGAAGTAGGTACATGTTTCATATGACGGAAAACGGAAGCGGGTGCTCGAAACCCTGTTGCTTGGTAAATTGTGACGTGACGACTTTGGGGATTGAGGTATTTCATTCGATACATCTTTCTAAGATCTATGAGGCGTACGTAGGCTGGGGCTTTAGGAGACACAGGCTGAGACTTAAGGAAAGCTGAGGTGGGGGTTGGATGATGACTGCCTATGTATGGTGCTACTTGATTTTGGCCTTGTGGCTAGGTGTATGTATGCTTTTGCAGGTTGGAGATTGCAGATGGGGGGTTGGAGATTGGAGAGTAGATTAGATGTGTTAAGGGAGGGAAGTGGCATATGTAGATACAGATTGATTGCAATTGTAACTAATTGGTTTATTAATGAAAGTACGGGAATCGAGATGGTTACTGTGAGGCTGCGGAAAGAGATGATATCCGAAGAAGAAAGGAGATGAGAAAACAAGAAAAATAACCTTTCAAGTCGAGTGGTTACCTCCAGGAGGCTTTCACAGTATCAGTAAACACTTTGAGAATCGGATTGGAGAAAGCTGATTGGAAGACTGCATATATTACGTATACTTTTAAAACAGGCATGGAGATATATGTATGCATGATATACGATTCTGGGAATACGATAACGTCATTCAGTAATACTAGGAAACAAGAAGGGAGGTGGGAAATGTGTTTGTATGCGTTTCTATGTATCCGGATATTGTGTCTTTGCAATCTTTGTGGACTGGTAATGGAATAGTGAAGATGTGGAGATGTGGAAATGTGGACTGGGATGGTATGGTATGGTATGGTATGGTATGGATAGATAGGGTTTTGTGAGAATTGGGTGTGAGAAGTGATTGCGGTGTATCTGGGCTTGAGTCTTGAGTCTTGAGTCTTGAGATGCTTTTTGGGGAGAAGGGAATGGGGGGAGGGAAGGGAAGAGAAGGGATATGCAGAGATGCGAAGATGCGAAGATGGGGAAATTGGGAAATTGGGAAAGTGAATTTTGAGGATGGAAAATTTGAAAGGGGGGGGAGGGATTGAAAGGTAGTGGGAGTGGAGATTGAAAGAGGGGGAAAGGGGGAGAGAATGAGATTGAGATTATTGGATGGGGATTTTTTGATTGTGTTGCGGACTGGGAGAGGAGGAGGAGAGTGGGGAGAAGAGAGAGAGAAGGGAGAGGGAGTGTGGTCTTTTGGCGTCAAGCTCGGAAACAAGATTTAGAGATTTGTAGAAATGAGGCTGATACCTAGTAGTCCTTTCTTTTACGGAAGGTAGGTAAGCGGCCTGGTAGGTACTTGGAAATATTTTCAAATATGGCGTGGTGGATGTTTGGAATTGGACTTGGGGATTGTCGTCGTGGTTGTCGTGGCCGTGGTCGTAGTGAGAATTCACTCAAAGTCAGAGGTGGTAGATCGGCATACAGAGTTGAAAACGCCATGCTTGCATAGAAATAGATGACGCGTCTAGACTCCAGACTTCATTATGGCAGTCGAGAGTTCGGAATAGGTATATGTGGGCGCTGGATCTGGGAATCTTTGTTAATGATAGGCATCTAGGTCTCCTTGTTCGTGGAGAATAATCTCGAGGGTTATATTGTGTGGCCAGCGCATTTGAAAACTTCTCTCTTCTTCTCTCCTCTGATAAAGAAAAGGAATGATGAGGATTTTTTAAACTTTAGGGGGGTTAAGACGCCTTGAAGCTTTTTGGAGAGGACGGTAAGTATGCGTTGATCGAAAAAGAAGAAGAGAAATTTTTTTTGATAAAATCTCGAGGGACAGAGTCATAGAATTCGGATTAATATAAATTATATCTATCATATTCTTTCTCTCAAGGAAAGAAGACTATAACTATATATACAACTCTCTTAAAGATTAGATATGTGGAGGATTTTTCCAAACTCAAAAGGATTCAGAGGTTTCTTTTAGGTTTTGGGAGAGGAGATGAGGGGGGGAGGAGAATTTTCAAACGCTGCGTGTGGTTATTTAGTGATATATCAAGCGCAGACATCTCCTATCAAATAACACGACTTGTCAAAATCTAGGCGAGGTGCCTCTAAGTGGTTTTCTCTACTGGGAATGTAGGATAGCGAGTTGGATTGAGAGGCTGTGAGAGGTGTATGTGTATTTGTGGGTGGGTGGGGATATCTATCTATATGCTCGCTCTAGCTCTAATTTCAGCTCTGAGAATCGGGGATTGGAGTGTGATTGATTGGTTGGTTATGCATGAGCAATGTCATTGAGCGTACAGCTTCGGACACCTCCCGGCTTTCTACTAAGCAATCAGGGTGGCGACTATGATTGTGAATGTATGGGAGGGACGTACGCATGCAGCTTTGAATGCGTTACCATTGAGGCTTTGGGACTGCGAACACGAGTGCGGAAGAGAGAGGTAGTTATCTCTAAACTCTAGCTCTCTTTTAGATATTGAAAGACAGAAATTGGATTGTGTTTGATTATGCATATCGATATATAAGTACACGGCTTTAAATGCACTTTCCGAATTGCGATCACGAGTTCGAAAGAGATATGAGTGGTCATCTGAATTGTAACGTGACTGCTTGGATAGGTAGGTACTGGGTAGGTACGTAAGCATGCATGCGAGATATCATGATCTTTGATAATCGCTGTTGCCCCACCTTTTCAGCTTGCTCACTTTGTTGTGTTCACAAGATATCTTTTGTGAAATATGTCTTTGGCGGAAAAGAGATCGGGAGTTGATGGTGGAGATGATGAGATTGTGGATATTAAAGAGTTGGGATTGGAACTGGGAGCGATGAAGTCTGATGCAATGGGAAGATTATCGTCGGATACTATTGAAATGGATGGTGTAGAAGTGGGTGGTGTTTGTGAAGCTCGAGAGCGGGAAAATTCTGAAGCGCTTGTGGAGGTTGACGACGCCGATACAAATGAAAACCGGGAGATTGATGACGGTTCAAATGGTGACCCTACAACGAACGATTCAGGCCACTATCCTGGCCACGATTTTGAAATCAAAAGCGATACCAATGAGGGGAGCGAGAAGGCATCTCGTGCGAACGAGGGACAGGAAATTATCGGAGCACATGTATTAGACGACTCGGATAAACGCCATGTCAATGATGACAGAGATGTGAGTGTGGATGAACATGATGATGTCCCCTTAGTGGAACATGAAGAGAGTGACGAAGAAAAAAGTTCAGACGATTGCCATTCAGATCACTCCGACATCCTTTCTGAATCTGAGATCAATGATCCGCACTACGTACGATGGCCAATTGAACATCCCCGAGTCGCCGAAGAGAAAATGGAGAATGAGAACGAAATAAACACGACCACGACCGAGGTTTTGAATCCCGACTTGTGCAAATTCTGCAGGGTGTTCTTCAATACTTGGTCCTCTGTCTGTGACTTTTTGTTTAAAAGTCATTTGCCTCATGTCCTAGCTTCTACGCATTATGATACAATGTCTGATCTCAAAGCATCGGCGTCTAGTGGCTGTCATTTGTGCGCTTTTTTTTTGGGTATATTACAAATTACGTATTCTGGTGCTCATGGAAGCAGTAATCACTTACTGCTTAATCAACTGAAACCTTACCGCATAGAGCTTATTAATGATGTCCCTCACATTCACCGAAGACGCGAAGACATAGGAAACACTTCGGATATATGGCTCAGCTTCTGGAGTATTGAGGATGGTACTCGAAGTATAAAGGGTGCTGGTGCAAGCATGATACCAGACAATGTTTCGGATTCTGAACATTGGAATCGCCAGTTTTATAATGATACAAACCTTAGCCAGAAAAACTTGGACCAGCTTCGATTAGGTTGTACTGAAGAATCTACGGCTCTTGCGCAGGCATGGCTTCAAAAATGCTCTTCAAGTCACACTGCTTGTAGACAAGGAGAAGATGCTCCTGTTCTACCTACACGTCTGATCAAAATTGACTGTCAAGAAATACGCCTTTGTGTATCTGCCGATGAAAATTGCTCAAGATATGCGACTCTAAGCCACTGCTGGGGAAAGGTGGAAGTGTTACGGCTCCGAAAGGATAACTACCAAGATTTTTTGAAAGAAATTCCCTATGATAAGCTGTGCAAAACTTTTCGCGATGCAATTACCATCGCGAGATATTTAGGTTTCTCTTGGCTTTGGATTGATTCTTTGTGTATAATACAAGGTGATTCTGAGGATTGGAGTAAAGAAGCTTCTCGAATGGCTACCGTTTACGGCCTTTCAAGTTTGAATATCGCAGCCACAGCTGCTCCAGATGGTACCACTGGCTGCTTGTTTGAACGCGACTTGAGATATACAGAAATTCATAAGGCCGAAGTAAAGATAAACAATCAAAAACAGGTCTACAAAATTGTGCATCATGGTTTCTATCGCGAAAATATTGCCGACGCTGCGTTGACAAAACGCGCTTGGGCTGTTCAAGAGCGAATACTAGCCCCACGGACCCTACATTTTACTAAATCCCAACTCTTTTGGGAATGTAGAACTAATCGGGCGTGCGAAACCTTTGCTGATACATTGCCAGAAGCTATATGTAGCGGATTTTTATATTTACCTAAACAAGAGCTCCAGTCCTGGGATAAGATTATCGAGATATACACCCGGTGTTCGTTGACAAACGAGAGTGATCGTTTGATTGCAATAGGTGGTGTGGCACGACAACACCAAAAGAAGAATGATGACAAGTACATTGCTGGACTGTGGCAGTCTCGCATTAGAAAGCAGCTTTGCTGGTATGTCTCCCCTGCGCCGAAGCGACACTCAGGAGAAAACACTTGGCGAGCTCCTTCCTGGTCGTGGGCTGCAGCAAACCATGAAGTCTTTTTTCCCGGTGATACAGAGATGCATCATGAAGCATATATTGACCTCACCAAATTCGACATAGCCCTTAAAAATGCTGACGATCCATTTGGAGATGTCAAGAGCGGGGTTCTGACCCTCCGCTCAAAATCTATGATGATTTATGAGCTGGGGTTAATACTTAACAAGTATAGTCGCAAATCAGTTGGTAAAATCCCAATTTACCCTTATTCAATCACATGGGATAATGAAGGTCGTAGTGAAGATTGGGATTTGGAAAGCTATCGTAAACCAATTCTAATACTACCTGTTGGCGTCTCGGAGAAATTCGGTCATGCAATAATTGAGGGGCTCTTGCTAAAACATACCCTTCAAGAGAATGGGCAATATGAGCGTATGGGTTATTTCAATATCCGCAAAAGAGATTCCGAATACGAACTAATTCGTCGAGCCATGAATCTTGCACAAGATGAGCAATTCAAGGCGCTGGGTCTTGGCGATGCCCTTCCGTCAGAAAAGGACTATATCTCAACTGATGTAGATGAAGATGGAATTACGTGGTATACAATTTCCATTGTATGAAAACAGAATGGAATCATAACAGACTGCATGCATGCACGTGCGTGGTTTAGTGATGAAGTTTCTTAGGGTGTTTTGCGGTTTTGTTTTTCATCTTGATCTTCGGATTTCCTATTGCGTTTTTATCGTTGTTATGCTCTTGATATTTACACCGCAATTTCTTTGTTCAGGGAGTTTCATAGTTCATTATCTTCTACAGCTTTTATAGTTCAATGAAAGGGGGGATGTCTGTTGAATTTCAATACAATAAAGGTATTGCAGCACACAAGCAAGCCTTCCATGTTCCTGATATCAACATTCAAGATTGACAATGGCAGATATTGAAGGTAACACCAAACACGTGCTTATAAGTAAAGCATAGTTTAACAATTGTGATTGAATGTTTTATTCAAGAACCATATGGACAGATGTAGATGTAGGCGGACTATACAAAGTGGAGCGTGGAATACTGAGCCTCAAGGTATTGATACACAACAACTTGATTTACTAGGACTATCACTCAAGCGTTTGATCGGCTCAATTCAAGCTACTATTTGATTTTACGATCGAAAAGGTCCGACAGGGCGACATGATGCCGCTTACCCAGCTTCATGCAATTGTGCACATTAGAGTATGGTCTTACCTGGAGTCAGATATAGGAGTGCATCACTTAAAGGATAAAGTATAAGTAGTGGAGTACTGCATCACATAAAAGCATTTCTAGTATCCTCTCAGATATCTGGATCCAGACACGAGTCTAGAAAGTCAATATAAGAGAGTAGGAGTGATAAACTTACTCAATGGCATTACCTCTGCTTCGAGGAGGCGAACAATGCAAGATGATGAAGTATGGCAAAATAAATCTAATTTATTGCGTCTGGGCGTGTTCGGATCGTACACGACGGCTTCGCGGTCTTTCTAACGGCTTTTAGGTGGTACTGTATATTGAGAAGAGATGAAGATTACTGATGAGATATAGATAGTCATTCACGCGTCCTATATGAATATGGACGGAGACAAGCTTATTATAGGAATACAATATATTTAGTGTAGTGTAGTGCATTGCGATTTCTTTCTATGTATGAGCAGTCCTGAGGTCTCTTTGGAATTTTACTTCTTGGTATCGCTATATTAATAATTGCTGTTTCCAAACTAATAAGTGTTCTCGTTGTTGAGTGAATTGTATAGAGCATTTCATCTGTAATTATCCAGATAGTGAGTGTTACAATCATAATAGGTTGTTCACCCGAAGATAGTGTTGGACAATCCATGGGTTATGCTGGCGCGGCTATGAACTTGGGATTTCTAGCCGGTCCACTGCTCGGAGGGGTTGTGTATCAATTCTTGAACTGGAATGGGCTTTTTGGGGTCGTTGGGGTCTTTTTGGTTCTCAACCTGACCGTACCTATTTAAATTCTACCTCTTGAACGGCAGCCTCAGGATAATCCGGCACCCCAGTCATCTCAAACGAATTCAACACCACAAGCTAGTACACAGGTTATCAAGTCATTTTCGTTATTGGATCTATTACGCGAACCTGCCATGCGAGTAGGGCTCTGGGGAGTGATTGTGAGCGGCATCTTCATTTCGGCGATCGATACAGTAAGTCTTCAATGACATTAGCTTTCTGAAGCTATATTAACCAGCTGGCATTTCACAGGTTCTTCCAGTCTTTGTCGAGAGACAGTTTGACTGGAACTCGCCGGGGCAGGGATTAATATTCTTACCAGTTTCCCTACCTGCATTACTTGAGCCGATCTACGGTAATTTACCCACTTACCCCCTTGAATATGCTGAGCTGATATTATTAGGATGGCTGGCCGATAGGTATAGAGCCCGAATAGTAGGATTCGTGAGCTTCTTGGCCTTGGTACTGATCACAGTCTGCCTTCGGCTTGTGAAGTCAAATTCGATAGGAACAAAAGTACTATTATGTGTATTATTGATCGGTATCAGTGTATTTCTAGATGCGATTGAGCCAATGGGCTATGTACTTATAAATGATATATTGAAAGATATGGAAAGCAAATCTGGTGGTAGGTATAATTGGAAACTCGTTGTGGCCCGCTCTTTGGTGTTCAGAATACTGCTTACTACTTCGGCATTACAATTAGATCAGTTATCATGAATTCACTGCCAAATTCAGACAGAATTGGTGTAGTGAGTCTTTTACTTGAATGTCTTTCTGTTGTAACATTTTTGCTTTGGGTATGGGGTGTAAAGAATCCAGAGAAAGAAGATCCTGAGCCCAAAGATGCATTTGGGCTGGCCCCTCGTGGAGTTCAATCAGGAAATTCAATTCCAGCTGTATCTTCCCAGAACTGAAGCTTATCAATCATAGAATTTTATGCGTCGGATGATCGAATGGCTATACACAGGGCGTGGACCTTGTCTTGTCGAATGAGTTGAGCGATAGATAACCCGAGCTCAGCTGTGCTCATTGCACCACCCATAGTGAGGAACATCTTGAAATTCTGGTCTAGTATAGCCTGCCAGTCATCGGCTGCGTCAACGACTGAAGGAGCATTGAAATGCCGATAGTAATGACGAAGAAACGACTTGACGGAAGCCATCTTGCTGATTCCGATGCTTTGGAGGTTTTGAGTGATTTGTATGTTGGAGTTGCGAGAATTGAAATTTGTAATGGCTTGGAGTAAGGGAGTAAGCCAAACTCAGAAGTCAGTCATTGCTTTCCTTTAAATACAGAGATCATTGGTGGATAAAGTGCGGTCGCAGCAAGCTGCCCAACAAATACTCTGCATAATGACAACACATTCTCCAAACAACACAATTGAACGAGGGGTTTATGCCTAGTTGGTGGAGATACCATGCATGTATGAGGGCATAATGTCAGATGCTCTAGGCTGTGAAGGAATGACCTGGAACCCTTTGATGGCCCGCGGAGCACCGGGGTTTGCCAATTATCTACCCTCAAATTCATGTGATTATTTTCAATTCCTCAGCTTTGATTCGCTTCAACAATTCACTGTGATGACAACATGGACCCAGTACTGTTCAAAGGAATTATGATTGAGGCTGTGTCTTAGTGGTAGAGGGGAATTTGTTTGCCGAGTTCCTTCGCTTCGACAAGCTTATAAACCTTTGCTTCTTCAACTATATTCATCGAGATTTTTCTATCAAAACGGAAATGGCGTTTCACTCGTTCCTGTCACTGGGAATCTCGAGTAGCTACACCGTATTGCTATTTACCATAGTTGTTACGTTTCTCGCTCTCCCACTCGGATTCATTATCTGGTCGGCTCAGACCTTAGCCACCAATCGTGCCAAAGCCCGCGCAACAGGCCTTCCCTACCTCGTTCGCTATGTATCGCCCATGAACCCCATCTGGCTTATCTATGGTAGTTCCATTGTACGACTCTGTCAACGACTTGGTATTGCATCCGAGAACTTCACACGCATCTATTCTCACGGCTGGGAAGCCAATGAGCGAGCCCAAATCTTTGTTGATTACGGCGATGCATTTCTGGTTGTTCATCCGGCGGGTATACAACTCTGTGTTGCGGATGCTAAAATCATCTACGATATTCTGACGAGGAAAACAGAGGTCGGGAGGAACATGAAGGAGATGGCTGTTTTGGATGTTTATGGACGGAATTTGTCGACGGCGGATGATGCGGAGTGGCAAGCTCATCGGAAGATGACGACGGTGACTTTTACGGAAAAGAATAATGAGCTGGTTTGGGAACAGTCATTAGCTCAGGCGAAAGGAATGTTGAAGTACTGGTCTGAACAGGCGAAACAACCGATTCGATCGACACATTTGGATACTAGGAATCTCACGCTTAATGTTCTTGCAGCTGCAATGTTTAACGAAGTGTACCCATTTGAAGGTCACGAGATTGAGAAGCTAGATTCTCATAAGAATGATAAGTCGTATCAGTATCGAGAGTCTCTATCCACGATTCTGTCATCCATCATCCAAATTTTTGTTTTCGGAGAACAAGGTCTAAAAGCCTGGTGGACACCTCATTCATTTAAAAATGCAGCCAGAGCGATGGATGACTTCCACTCCTATATTTTTGGTTTGATGGATAAAGAGAAAGAACATCTTGCGCGTGGAGAAACTGTGAACAAGCACCTAGTAGCGCGTCTAGTGAAAGCTCGCGAAGAGGGTGAAGAACTGGATGCGGATGATACGATCACGGACACAACTTGGGATAAAGGAAGAAAGATGATACTTACGGAAAAAGAGATCTTAAGTAATCTCTTCGTCTACGCTTTTGCTGGTAATGACATAACAGCTATTGCGCTCACTAATTTACTAATCCATCTTGCTGCCAATCCCGACAGCCAAGACTGGATTTCTGAGGAGATAAACTATTATCTACCCGCAGATGCGAATGTAGAGTCCTGGAAATATGAAACCTACTTTCAGTTAAAGCGCTGTAGAGCAGTTATTGTAAGTCATCTCAACTTCTGACTTCCAGAAAAATAAAGTCAACTCACAAACAGCAGTTCGAAACCCTTCGTATTTGTCACCCCATATCTCAACTCGTGAAAACCACTGGTTCACACGAACAAACTCTCGAAATTAATGGTCAAGCTTATGTCCTCCCACCGCATACCACCGTTCACTGTTCTATACCCGCTCTCCACGCGCATCCAAAATACTGGGGTTCCGATCCTCTTGCCTGGAACCCCAGCCGGTTTATCAGCATGTCGTCTACCCCCGCTCTCACCGAAAGATCTAGCACGCAAAATTCTGACAAGGAAAAGGTTGAAGGGGATACTTCGAATCATTTCATGCCTTTTGCATGGGGTCAACGAGTGTGTCCTGGTAAGAAATTTGCACAGGTAGAACTTGTTGCTATATTGGCTGCATTGTTCAAAGACTGGAGAGTCGAGGTTGTCTCGAAAGATGGAGAGACTGGCGAGCAGGCAAGAGAAAGGGCATGGAAGAGTAGTTTGGTGGTTGATCATGAGAGACATATGTTGCATGAAATGCTTGATTTGGAGAGTGTGGGATTGAGATGGGTTAGGAGACAACGGGACACTAGTCTAGCTTATTCTTGAGATTTCGATGGGAAGATGGCCGTGGTTTACAAGATGATTGTTGCTCGACATATTTATATTGGGATGCTGGATAGAGATCCTGTTTGAGGATGTGTGAAATTTAGGCGTTACCTTCGGGCCAGCTGGCTCCGGATTTATCATCAACGATGAGATATTGCATAGCGAGCTAATTGGGCTTGATGTACTTTACCATGTAAATTTGCTCCGAATGTCTGGTGAGCGCGACGTGGGTGTATATCATGGACATGACAAAATCAAATGGCTCTGGAATAAAAAAAGTGTATTCATTGCTGTTACCTACGCTACCTCTAGAACTCCCTCCTCTCCCATCCGACCTCCTCCCACAGTCGCTTCTCCTTCTCCAATCACGTCCCCCTAATAGTTCACCCTTCCTCTTCACAGAATGTAGACACAAAGCGAACCTGAAAAGTCCATCGAGCATAGACAATAATCAGGATTTTGAAGCGTTCTTTTCTCTGAGCTATCCATTTCAGTACTTGGGTCTTGTGAAAAAAAGTCCCTACTACAATCCTACCGGAACTTATCCAAGTAAACTTAGATAGGTTCAGGTAGGGCTGACAACGGATGCTGTGGTTATATGTAAAGAGAAAAGAAAAGAAGTTGAGATGAGGTGAAGGATTTTATGCTAGATTAGGGGTCTGTGCGTTTTGACCGTGATTAGGTAACACAGCCATTGATGCCTGAGGATTGAGGGTGAGATTTGGGACGGAAGCGATGAGGATTCAAAGGGGCAATTAGATGGACGCATAGAGAGAATTAGACGAAAGAAAGCTAAAGTCACGGATTATGAGAGGATATCTGACAGCAATCGTTCATGTCCAATTAATTATCACTAATCTCCGCATTCCAAATCACAATTCATGTACCATTCATTCAACGCTCACAAAGCCCCAATAACCCAACCTCCATCTGGGATTGAATCGATGTTATTAACATCTAGTTCCTGTCTCCCATTCATCTTACGACGGAAGGAACTACTAGCAGGATAGACATCTTTCCTCAATCTATTTGGTGATCCAAGAGGTTGAAAGCTCTTGAGTCCATGCCATGGATCTAATCTCATGTGATCCTCCCAGAAAGTCTTTCTCGCGGCTATGAAACTATCTTGCTTAGGGATCTTGAGGGTAGCGACTGTTTGCTGCGGATACTTTTCGGGGTCCCAGACCTTGCCAGCATATTCCACAGGTTGGTCTTCGAGATTTTCAAGGAGTTGGACTTGAAAGAGATATTCTGCGTCATGGTTTGTGTGAAATTCTTTGAGCCATTCACTGAGAATATTATCCGGATGGGCATCTGGTTTGACTGTCTCTTCATAAAGCTTCTGTTGCGTCTCTGAAGATGGAACTAGGCAGTATTTGACAACATAGTCACCGAATCTATAAGCAGTTTGCGAATACTGTCGTGTTGACTAGTTGTATGTCAGTAATCGGGTTATGTAGATGGCCAGAGAGTGTAAAGATATACCTCGAGATGGGTGTTCCTGACTTCATCACGAGCTTTTTGTAATGATGTATCTTTGCGAGCTTCTAGATGCTTGTATAACTCAGTCTTGTCTCCTCCGTACTTAATTCTTAGATCAATAATTTCTTTTGTCGTCTTTGCATCTGCAAGATCCAGCGCAGGAGTACTATTGAATTCGATATCCTGTGTTCTCAACTCTTTCCCGTCAAACCTTTCACCATCAACATTGAAAACTTTCATCCCTAGACCTCGAGGTTGCGGAATACGATCGTCGAGAGCTGGATCACCAGGTTCGGTACTATATCGCATGGCAATTGTGTTGGTTCGAGAAGGATACGGAAGACGTAGTACCCACGTATTGCAGGTCCTAATTGTCTAATTGTATTCTATCTGAAGAGCTAGCTATGTAGAGAA